>JAUZNJ010041350.1:0-34012 GCA_034780135.1 Jordanella pulchra | reverse complement strand
TCACTGCGATATTTTACTATGTCCCTTCACTGTCCTTTCCCTGCGTCATTTCACTACGTCCTTTCACTGCAATATTTTACTGTGTCCTTTCACTGCTTCCTTTCACTGCGTCCTTTCACTGCGATATTTTACTATGTCCCTTCACTGTCCTTTCACTGCGTCCTTTCACTGTAATATTTTACTGTGTCCTTTCACTGCTTCCTTTCACTGCGTCCTTTCACTGCGATATTTTACTATGTCCCTTCACTGTCCTTTCACTGCGTCCTTTCACTGTGATATTTTACTGTATCCTTTTACTGCATCCCTTCACTGCTTCCTTTCACTGCGTCCTTTCACTGCGATATTTTACTGTATCCTTTCACTGCGATATTTTACTATGTCCCTTCACTGTCCTTTCCCTGCGTCATTTCACTACGTCCTTTCACTGCAATATTTCACGGAGTCTTTTCAATATTTCACTGGGTCAGTTCACTATGCCATTTCAGATGATGTGTTCAGTGCCCCACTCACAAATGTTTGTGTGTTCACTGCGTCCTTTCACTGCGATATTTCAGATGATGTGTTCATTGCTCCGCTCAGAATGTTTGTGTGATGGATAAAATATCCCTCTAATATGATATAAAATGTAGAATCAGAGCCAAATTCAAGAGATCTAAAGTCTTGGAAGCTGATCTTTAAAGATCAGGCCAGGTGTCTTGCTAGATTTAATCAATGGATCAGCACCATTGTTAGAATGGTTACCCCTCAGATGATGGCTTCACTGACAGCCTCGGATAGAATGAGATTTTCAAAGCTCCTGTTTCCATCCGATTTTCATGTGAATTTTGAGGAAACTTACAAAATACAAAACAAAGGAAATGTGAATTAAATGTTTTAATCAACTGGATTGAATAAACAAGGTAATGCAAAGTGTAATGTTGTCGTACTGTATGTTTAGGTTAAGACTGGTCGTATAAAACAGGAAGTAGAGGTAGCAAGCTAACGCGGACCACAGACCACTAATGGAGAGAAGTTCTGATGAAGCCGTATCATCAGGGAAGTAATATTTGCCTTATCTCATCAGCTAGCAATGATACATGACATCCAGAGATGTAGAAAGAGAAGAATGACTCTAATGTTTACATTCAGGACACCAACAGTGGAAACAGTTGATCAGTGACGTAAGGTCAAGGTTGTTAGGTCAGAACATATTTGACAAATACCTTTGAATCTCGATTACTTTTCCATTAGAAAAAAAGCCAAAAATTATAAACAAGTCAAACTTTTGGGAAATTTGTGTAAGTTGATTCAAATTTAGCAGTTTCCATTAAGCTTGAAACTGCTGCCAGTTTAAGATGAATACAAGGAACCAAGAGAGACATTAAGTGGAAAACACAAAGATATGGAAGTTATATCAGAATCCAACTCTGCAACTAAACAGACGTTTTCTACAAGTTTCGATGCTTCAAGAGGAGTAGCAACAAACGGAGTAACATCAGCACCTGAGGGGCCACAAAGTCCGATTTTTTAAGAAAGAAATAGGATCTCAGTAGCAGCAGCTGTAGGGTACCCTAACCCTTTATTAATATCAAATTGAAAGAGCTTCAGTGTGTTTTCAGGATCAGGTTTATTACATTAAAGCATCATTTCCTACTGCTACAGCTGAATATGCTATGGATAAATGGCTTTAAAACAATGTAAATTCAATCAAAAACTGAATTACTTAAAAGTCGTCGGATCAGTATCTGTGAAAGACCGCAGACTGAAAACGCTGGCTGCATTCAAATCGACGATACCTGGATTTGTTCAGTCCTTGAACACTTGAAGGTTTTCAGCAAATGTTAGATGCCTTAAATAACCTCCAAATACTCACTAATGCATCTAGTGGTGAATGAATATTCTACTGGAAAAGAAAACTGAAGTGTAGCTGAATTAAATGACATGATGAATTTGAAAATAATTATGTAAACACATTAGTACATTATCTATAACTCCCTGCTCATGTGAGGCAGTCTAAGTGAAACTGATCAAGATATATCAAAGGTGCAACAGCCTAAAGTGCTTTTATAACTGGTTCTGAATTTGATAAAAACCTTACTGTCCATCTTCTAGGCATCGACATGGTTAGAAAAAAATGCAGATGTTGAAGTTTACAGCAAAATGAGACAAAACCCCAAAAGACTTCAAAAAACTATAAGAAATTTGTTTTGTTTTTCTTTTGGGGTCATTTAATGACCAGAAATGTGCATTTTCCTCATGCAGCATCAAGCTGCGGATGACTGGCAGCTTACCAACGGACCTGCAAAAACCATGCACGTGGTGTAAAGGACCCGGTAACTACACCATACCTTCACCACCTGCTAATCCCTTTAAAGTTAAGAAATAAACTAATAACTTGTTTTGATATCCAACAAACTAACCGCAGCAAACCTGAGCAATAAGCACCGCCGAAAACAAGCTAAGAAAGGACTGTTCCACAAACGAGAGCCCCAAACTTGTGTGACTAAAACGTGTCAACATGTTCGTAACGTAGAAATAAGACGGGTTTTCTTTAGCTCTGTTAAAAAGCACGAGCAGATGAGAATTTGTCTGAAGCAGAGTGAAGACATGATGTTCCACGTGTGTGAGAAGACCAGCTCAGCTCGAGCTTCTCAGGAGACAAAGAACCAGAGATGAAAAGACAGAGAAGGTTTACAAAATGAATAGAGTGGTCCTCAAAGGGGATATGGAGGGAAGAAAAAAAAACAGAAAAGCCTTCACTTCAAGGAGGAGCTAAAGGTCAAGGGTCAGAGCTCTTCAGACAGCGGGTGAGGGGTTGTAATAAGACCATCGGCTACTGAAAGATATGGTCAGTTTGATGTTATTTTAACAGAAAGCTCTAATTCCTTTAATGATGAAGACTGTGATTCATAGCATGAAAAACCATATATTGGAACGAACCACTGGAAGCATATGGGACCAGAAAATAACTTGTCAGTGAGAACATTTCATCCAGATACACAGAAACAATTACAATGTAGGTGACAGCTTCCACAGCAGCAGCAGAGCAGAATCATCTGAATCATCTAAAATCTGTTTTATAACGTTAAACTTTCCTCCTTCATCCAGCGGCGTCCAGCAGGCAGCACCCAGACAGGGAAAAGGTGGGGGGTGCCTCTGTGCCAGGTGGTCATGGTCCTCCATAGGTACACCAACTCTGCTTCCTCTCCACTGATGGCTAATAGCATTTGGCTTGTTCTCGTTCCATCTTCCTTGATCCGTTGACATTGAAGTAATTTCCCTCTATTAAAGTATTTCTGATTCAGGATCAGCTGATTGTTTCCACAGGAGGCTCTAAACCGGACTGCCTGGTACTTCGCCTCCTCTCCATCTCTGGTACAACCACCTTAAGACTCATCCCAGTAGTTCTGCAGATGACAGGAATCTGCATGTGTGGCACAGTGGGCCGAGGACACAGCCTTGTGGAGTGCCAGTGGGCATAAAGATGTAAATCATCAGTTTGTAGGAGACTGATGAGACAAAGCTTTATTTCAGTAATTTTATTTGTTTTTACACTCTAGTTGCCGTTTAGCAGTTCAAAATCCACCAGTGTTCAGGCCCTTAAATACTTTTTTAAACTCTACTAAACCGTTAAACATTTTATGATGAATCCTTCTACAAAATTGATGAACTGATCGATGCCGGATTCACACGCCAAGCTAAAGAGCTGATTTTAACTCCTTTGGATATTCAAGATGCATTCGTACTGCTTTTGTTTGCATTTAAACAAATAAACTGTATTTTTAGTAATTGTTTCTCTGGGAAAAAGAGAAGATCCACACAGTAACCCCTCCGTATTTCTGCAGTAACGTCCAAACAGGTCACACCAGGAACCATTACTCATCAGAAAAATACTTAAAAACAAAAACATGTACCTGTGGGAGAGAAGCCCCGCCCACACAACATTTTTCACAGAAGCATCAAGAAACTCTACGTCTGTGTTACAGCACCACCTATCGGTATCAGAAGGGCTGCTACAGCTCCTTTCTACAACAGATTGGCCGACTGTTCAGGAGGCGGTTTATAGTGAGCAGAGCTACTAGGCTGCAGGACAACACGACCCATCCTTACGCTAGGCTAACAAATACTGGAAAAAGATGGATTCAGTTTGCCATCATTAAATTGGCCTTTTAAAGCTAATAGCAGGGTTTTATGGCCGACTGGGACTTCATGGAGGGGTGTGTCTGACACGGTGGAGGATCTGGCAAATCAATCACATTTTCTCTACCATTAATCCCTCCAGCTACCAGATTAATTCTTAATCTCTTTTTGAAACGCACACAGCTGAGGTATAAGTTAACCCAACATGAGGTTAAATGAGAGGAAACATTCATCTTGGCCTGATCTCTACAGGTTCCTCGGCCATCGTCACCTGCTGCAACTGCAAGGCTGAACAATGAGGACACAGTTTGCTCTCAGATGTCCCCTGGTAGAAAGCCAGAGCTGGGGGTCTGCCGCAAGAGCCCAGAAGTGCAGGGGCTTAATATTTCATAACAGCAGCATAAAAACGAAGGATGAATATTTTATTGCCAGCGCCGCAGTTCAAGGAGACACAGGAAACCGAACTCAGGCCTACATGTATGCTAGGCGAGCTGCCAGCTCCAAAGACACTCACTCACCCATTATCTGGTCTAGTCAAAGTAAAAGTCAGCAAGTATAACATGAAAAAAATAAAAAGTATAAAATCAATTTCATTTTATTAATATTAAAAATACCATTTCTCTTTTTCAACTTTTTATAACTCAATTTTAGCTCCAAAGTTCTGTTTGTCTGATATCTGGTTCCTTAAGCAGCAGAATAATCAAACACAGATTCAATGATTTTAGGTTTTTCTCTTTTTAAAAGCAGTTTGAGCTGAAGAAATGAAGCGTTTCTGAGACTTGTAGATCTCATAAATCACGTCGTTCACCAGATCAAACATATCCGCAGCAGCACCTAAAGCTAACAGAGCTACCTATTATATTTATATATCCATACACCAGACATGTGGTGTCAGAAAAGGGTTAAAAAAAATCTACTTTTCTTTTTCCGTTTTTAAAAGGACTGTGAACAATTTAAAACACATTGAACAGATCCCGACAAGAACAATCGTGGCTCTCTGTGCTCATTTAGCATCTTTAGCTGACTGCTTCCAGTTAGCAAAATAAAAAGATTAAAAAAAAATTATAAGACAAAATTCATTTTCAAAGCAAAATAAATCTTTTTTTAATTTAATGAATTTCCTTTTCAATCCGATTCATTCATATTACACAAAGACAGTGTAAGTAACTGATGTTTGTCTACATGAAGATGTTTGGAACAGCAGGAAGAAAAGGCCTCAGCATCTGAAGGCAGCAGGGCGGCGGCCATGATGGACCTGCTGCACATGGAGGATTTTATTTCTGTTAATTAACACATTCATGGAGGGGAGTCAATGAACTGTTAGGTTGAACTTTTTTGGATTCTTAGTACTGATAAAACTGTAGTTTTCCTTTTTAAATAACTACTCATTTTAGAGCTTTTTAATCTTTGTGACCATTTTACAAGTCTTTCTGTTAATTTAGAGAGAAACAAACTAGAGTTATCAATAAATAACCAATTTAAAAGGTGAGATCAGCTAAAAGACCTTTAGACTTCAACCGTTTCTTCATCTTTCCTCAGACTTTTCAGTTTATCCCATGGAAGCTTGAAATGTTAAACTTAAAAACAGAGGGAAACGTTTTAGGCTTCTCTAAGCCTGAGGATTGTTTACAATATAAAGGTCAAATGATTGTCTGTGGGCGGGGCTAATAAACTGCCTTAATTTGCATAAAACAGATGAATAAATGTAGGCAGGATGGGGGGTATGACCAGAACAGAGGGCTCACTTCTGGAATCTATTAAGGCCAGGGGGGGGAGGCATGGGTCAGAGTTCAGGCTGTCCTCCTCCTCCTCCACCCCGCCTGCTGCTGGCCTCCATTTTGAGGAGGTGAGCGTCTCCATTTTGACTCAGCCTCCAAGTTCATCACTTCAGCATCCAGCTGAGTCCAAACTCTCTAAGCGGCTGATAGGTGGTTTGATTAACGTCGTCCTGCAGTGACTGGATGGGAGCTACAGGTACGGAGGCTCTAATGGACAAACATCCTCAGGGATTGAAATCTGCGGCTGACAGGCACGTGCTGCACGAACCTCTGACGTGTTGCTGTGATCCGAGCAGAGTAGTTTCTCCGCTGAGTGACAGCCGTAGAAACCACCACCTGACGCCTGGTCTCCGCCCTCTCGCCATTTTGCGCTCCTGGGCGCGCGCGCACTGCGCCTGACGTGAAAGCCGCAGCATCTCCGCGTGGAGGCGGATTCATGCGCCAAAACACGAAGAGCAGGAGGTGGAGACCCAGACAGGAGCTGCTTACTGCTTTAGTGCTCAGTGTGGAGGTCACAGGCCGGAGGAGGAACCTTTAACCGGAGTTCATTCAGAAACCTGAGAAATAAATCAGTCAGAGACCAACTGAACAATGTGGACTAAAGGCGTAAAGTTCAGACAATCGTTCATGCGCCATTTGCCGCCAAATACCCCCCCCCAGCTCATGTCCACAGCATACATACATGTGCGGCCAGCATGGACCGCCATCTTGTTCAGGCAACGCCCATTTACTACAACAGTGGTTTTCACGTGACGTGGAGAAAAATCACCAGACAAAAGGAGAGGGCGCGCACAGACACACAGAACTACAACAGCTGGGTCATTGGATGTCGAACCGGACCGGCCTCCTCACAGCCGAACCACCGGTCCGGTGGAGGAGATGCTGGTTCGAGTCCTCTGGAGGATAAAAAGTAGATGTCCGGCGACAGGAGCCACACGGTTCTGTTCAGCAGAACCCGAACAGGATCACATTCTGCCTCTAATTAAAACCCATCAGGAACAAACAGATTTTTCTTTTTTCACTAAACATCCGAGAGCCCTCTACGGCCGCGCGCATCGAGGAGGGCGCAGGGGCGCGCATCCATCATAAAAAGTGCGCCCAAAAAGGTTAATATATTAAAATAAGCTTATAAATAAACATAGCTACTGTACTTGAGTAAAATAAAGGGTTATTACTGTATTCTATGCTGTTTAGTTCTATAATAGAAAATATAGAAAAGTGTTTCCCTTTGACGAGTCTCATAGAAATGTCTAAATATTGTCTTTAAATGGCATTATTGGACTAAAGTATTATAAACGTATGTCACCAAAAATCTTTACCTTTTAGTTCCTGAAAACCCAGTTTAATAAAAGGATGTAATTAACATAAGAAAAGTGTAACAGAATATTGGGATTAAAAAATAATTTTATTTTGTTTTACTTTTAAAGGCAAAGTCTGTTTAGCTGACATTAACTGTGATCATCATCACATGTAATTTGCTGAGTGCTTCATCTCGTATGATCATAAAGCCAAAATTTATAACTTACTTCAAAATGATTATTAAACAAAATAAAGATTAATGAAGAGAAAAACAAAACCCTCTTCATCACCTCAGCCTCCTCAATTTGATGACAACTTATCAATAAACCAAGAAGGTGACAAAAAACCTGAAAAATGAATTTTTCTTTAGTTCTCTGTTCTACAGTAAAGGTTTAGAAAAAATGAACAAACAGAAACAGACACTTTGGAGAGTGATAATTAAAAATATGTACAACTTTTATTTTCATTGTTTTTATCATTTCTATAGAGTGTTTTCCATCGTGCATGAGGTAAAAATGTAACTAACAAAAAACACGAATTTCTAACCGATTATATATTAACATTAGTTTTATATAAATTAAATTAGTAGTTAATTAGTAATTAAATCCCTTCAAACGGCTTTAAAAGTTATGATTACACAGTATTTTAAAAACCAAACCACGGGGACGTCTTGTTGAATTTGCAGAATCCAAGCATTCATCCTTAAATCATTTCATATTGTTTAATATTCTCCTTGTAGTTTGGTCAAATCAAGCGACATTTAAGCCCCGAATCCTCGGAACCAAACAGAGGAGAGGACAGCTCCCACTGAGCAGCACACAGGGGGCGGGGCCAACAGCAGCCAATCAGGGAGCAGCACGGAGAGGGGCCCGTCTTCTATCACACATCCCTCCATGGAGTGATTACAGCTTCGACCAGCAGGGGGCGCCTCCGCCTTCACTCCTACATTACTGGGCCTCAGTTTATTCCAGCAGGATGTGTTAATTAAAACGCATTAATGGTTCATTAATAAAGGAGTTTCTGCAGAAATACATCAAGTTAAAGATGGGAACAATTGTTATTTATCTCCACCTAATTAGTGCAGAAATAAGGAGAGAAAAATGACTTCCTCTGGAGCAGCGTCTCATTGTACGGATTTAAAGCATCTAAACTGTACATTTAAACATGAATAGTAGCCTTTAGCATATCAGCTAAAACACACTTTAAATATTGTTTTCAGATTACTTTAGGAAATTAACATCCTGAAACTTTTATATCAAGAAACAAGACTTATATTGTGAACCAGCTTCTCTATAAATTGAATTTCATATTCTATCAAACTTCTCTATCCTACCTGGAAACATTCAGCTTATACTGACGTTTATTAGAAACATGATCAAATCTGCTCCTCTTGCAGATGCAAAGCTCTGCATGTTTACTAATCATTTCATCCATGTCTTTTTTTTTTTCACGTTTGTGAGGTTTACTCTGGACAGACATTGGAGGGAACATTTCTGCACAGCTGCAGTGTCTTTAAAAAACGTACATAAAGTGTGGTTTAATAAAACCCAGAACTAATAGGAAGCAGCAGGTCAGTTAAAGTAACTGATGAAAAGCTGCAGTCTCAGTCTGTTGGATGTGTTCAGCTACCAGAGCAGGACTTTGGGTTTGTCCTTTGCTCCAAAATCATCTCATCATATGAAGCTTTTTTCACCTTTTAACAATCAGAGTATTTTTTTATTTATTCATTTTGTTTTTTTGAGGGGGGGTCTTCTAGAAAGATCTTCAGCATAACAATACACCACCACCACCACCGCCGCTGCTGCTGCTCCTCCCTCTGAACACACACCTCCTCGCCACGTGAGCCGGGGCAGTGGCTGTGATACGGCACACCCCCCACTCGCCCACGCCCACCCAGGAGGAGGGAGCTATGACACACACAGGCTGGGGGAGGGGGCTTCCTCCTTTCTCATACATGTCTGCCAGACTGGGTGCATGAATGCGCGGTCCATGGTGTGAGACATGTGACCAGTGTGCGTAGCCTCCATTTTATTTGTCTGTGTGTGTGGGGGGGAGGCAGCAGGCAGCTGAAGCTCTGCAGCGGCG
Organism: Jordanella pulchra; assembly: GCA_034780135.1. NCBI lineage: Eukaryota > Metazoa > Chordata > Actinopteri > Cyprinodontiformes > Cyprinodontidae > Jordanella > Jordanella pulchra. The sequence goes on along the minus strand of JAUZNJ010041350.1, from coordinate 24,731 downwards.
GCGTGGCTGCAGGAGATCCTCCTCTGTGGTGGATCCACTTTGTTTTCTGCAGGTTGATCTAAAAGCTTCCAACAGGTTAAATTAAACAGTTTCTGATTAATAAGAAATCTAAATGTTTTTATCTTTAAAAATATTTCTTTTATAATTCATACCAATAATTACATTTATTTTAAGTATAATTTTAATTCAATCTATGAGCAGGAAAACATCTTAAAAGTGTAAAATTTATTGTCATGACAAAAGTTGTTTTTTTTTTTAAAAAATTCAGCTATTTTGTTTTTATTTATGTTATTTTTTTTACCTGCTTTAAAATATTTTTTTTAATAAATAAAAACGGTTTTAATTTAATAGTTGGATTAGTCCTAAATGTTAAAATCATGGGCTGCATTATAACAGCATTTAAACTGCATTTTTGATTCATTCTTAGAGCTTTTTATGGTCGATGAAGTGAAATAGAAATGAAATAAATAGAACTCATAAAACTTCTGTTGTAGTTTGGATCCTTGCTAAGTTAATTTTATGTAACCGTTGCACAAAGACCTCAGTGTAACTTTATGAATTTAATCCTGATTTTTATCCACATCTATAATTTCTATGCTAAATATTCATCGCAGCGGTTTCAGTTCTTTCCAAATAGAAGAAATAAATTCAACAGATTTTCCTTTTTCTCCATTTCTATTTCTCACTTTGCATTTTTCCTCTAACATTGTTTTTGTTTTAAAGGAGTAAACTGATTTATAAACATTAAGGCAGGGAGGAGAAATGTTTAAAAAAAAGATTTTATTATAAAAGATCAAAACCTGGAAATGATTTTAAAAGGAAATAAAAACATGAATCCAACGATCGTTTTGATCAGTTTTGAGTCCAAATAAATAAAACTGATGGAATCTGGATCAAATGTAAACATTAACATGCTTCTATGAATAAAGAAAGGAAAGATAGCATTTTAGATTTCCTTTCCATTCGTTTCTGACGTGGCGTTGGTTTTCGCCGCTTTAAAAGAATTCAAATAAAAAGCGATCCCAGTCATGTGACGTGTAACATCTAGAACAAGAAGATCTTGAACGTTTGTCGGTTGCTTCAAATCTCAGCACATTTTTAAAGTGAAGTGAGAGTTGATTCGAAGGCGTGTGGATGAATGCAGTTAAGATCAGAAGAAGTGTAGAACGTCAGAGGTTGTTGCAGATGTTGGCAGCTGGAGGCAGGAAGGATCCGATCAAGAAGATGCTCAGTTTTCATTTCAGGAAGAAATCTTTTTAAAATCATCTTTTGTTTCCAGCTGTGTGAAAATCACACACAGAAAAAGCAGCAAACAAACTAAACTCTCTAAACTCTCCCTGGATGTTCAGGCTCCGATGTTAGCTGATGTGGGTCAGACATACAGGAACAGAGAAAGAGCCAAACCACAGCTCTATAGACGGCCGCTATAGAAGCAGCTCTGGACCAATCAGAGCGAGGCGGCGGCGGCGCTGCCCTATAGCTTCCCTCAGCTCCTCGTCCCCCTTTACCTGAATTCTTCACATTTTTCCAGCAGTGAAGTAGGCACTGTGTTTCCCTGTCCCCCCCCACCACCCAAACATATCTTCTGCTGGCCGCTGGGGGAGGGGTCTTCTAGGAGACTCCAGAGGTGCAAGAAGAAGCTTTGAAAATACAATGAAAAGGCCAAACTTCTACGGAAACCTTTCTTTAATCTAATTGGCTGGAATGAACGCAGCCGTTCTGAGCTGGGTTTCCTTTCCTGGTCTCTGAACACGGCTTCGTCTATTTTCTCGGACACAAGGGGCCTGTTGTTTAAGGAAAACAGAAGCGGAAGTTGGAGGAAAATGGCGGCAGTCAGTAGAGCTCAGTTTTACTTCCACCAGCAGACAGGAAGGGTGACTTTAGGGAACAAAATGTGACGAAGCAAAACAGTTCTATCCTCTAATTCTGAACACAAAAACAGGAGCTTCTCTCATTTAGATAATATGGAAAATAGGAAGAATTAAAATAAATCAAAGTCAGAGGGTTTGATTTCCATTCGTTCTGATTGACGGTTCAACATCCCAACAGGAGAGAAACGATCATCTGGAAGCTGTGATGCTAATGAAGCTGCTCTAAAATCAAACCATTTCAATAAAAATATTCATTGTTTTAATTACATCAAACGTAGAAAGAAATATTCTCTTACATTAAAATAAAACTGTTACCATGAGAACAGCTGATTAAAGAGCTCCAGTTTCTGGTGACCAAAGCTTTATTACTATCAACCATAATCAGCTGGAGGAGCTTTAATTAGTTTTAGGGATTTGAAAGTTGATCTTTGGATTTTTTTCCTTCCAACATTTAAAATTTGATGCACAAAAAAAAAGCACAAAGCAAAACTAAAGACTTGACAGCAAATCAGAAACAGAACGACGATCAGAGGAAGGAGCAGCTTAATAAAACCAGAACCAAACTGTGAAACTGTTCTGAGAACAGCTCAAGATTTATTTTAATTTGATTCTTCATGATAGAAAACTTGTGGCACTAAACTTTAAAAGGTTAAAGTCACTAAAACAAGGTCCACAGAAAAACGACGTCAAGTCATCAAAGGATGGAGCTTCAGATGTGAACCAGGGCTACAAACTCACTGGGATTAGCCAAAAGAAGAAGAAGAGAAAAAATAAATAAAAATGGTAGAAATATGATTGTTTCATCAGCAGGAAAACAACCTTAAGCTGCAGGTGAGGAAAAATCCAAGAGCTTCAATGCTTCTGTTGACCTGGGAGCAAACGTGCTGCAACTACCTACATGTGCAGGAAACACTGAGTACAATACTGTGAACTGATAGTTACATGAATTTAGCAAACCTATAAAAAGAGAAACGATGCAATCGTAGAAAACAGAGCAGCGCAGTGCAAACACAGAAAACACATGAAAGGGAATAATTCTACTGAAAGAAGAAAAACAAGTTAAGAAAAGCTGCAAACTAGCGACGCAAAACACAAGAGCGTCACAGCACTAAGGGGAGACGATTGTCAACTCATATCAGACCAGAAGATAGAAAATATTACAGATTCATGTCTATGAATCGAACTTTAGCAAAAACACAAACTGTGTTTCAGTTCAGACGACATCTGGAGGAAACAAAGAAAAGAAACATTTTTATTTCAACCTTTTTAACACCATTCATCTCTCAGAGGATCCTGCTTCTACTATGAATGTTGCCCCCTATAGGTCTGGAGGTATTTCTGCTACTCACAGGCGTTATCGCTGCGGTTTTGTGTATTTTATATTTTAAGTCTTTGCAGCACATTTGCACCTCAGTCATTATACAAACCGCCTAAAGTTTGATGGAAAAAAAATCTATTTATTTTATTTATGTTTATGACAAAATGATCTTATAGTAATTTTGAAAAACGGAAGAAGCGTAAAGTTATGAAATAAAGGATGAGAGAGGCTGAGGTTTCTAAGAGTTACAAACAGACGTTAGGCCTTGGAAAGAGCGACTTTCTTCAGGCTGGATGGAGCAGAAACAGGCTGCCCCGCCCCAACTTATTGCTATGCATTATTGGGTTGAAGCCGACTACAACAGGTTTATGGAGCTGAAAGAAAACAAACTTTGCAGCAGAAAAGGCTCCTGGTGTGAAACTGGATCAGATCTGGATTAATGTTACATTTAGTGACATCATCAAACGAAAGCCGTCTGTAGTTCAAACCGTTTCTTAAAACGTCTCCTCCGCCTGGTTATCAGGTTACCTCCTCTGCACCGTGTGTGTTTATCGGTGGCTTCCTCTCAGCTGCGATTCAGTTTTTGATTGTTGCTTCAGACACTCAGTATCCGACCCGATGCTGCAGCGACTGACAGCGAAGGACAGGGGAGTGAAACGAGCGGCTTCATCATTTCTTTCTATGAATAAATGTCTGAAGAGACGGATGTTTGCTTCCCACTGTGGACGAGGCAAACCAACCAAAACCAGCCACTCTTCCAAGCCTGCTTAAATGCAGGGATTAACAGAATCCCTGATTCAGAAGTTGTCCTTTACTACCTGGTGACTATTTCTAATATTTATTCATCTAATGATTAAACAAAAAGCTGCTGTGAACAGAAAACAGGAACCTGTTCCTCTCCTTAATGCATCACTACCAACATTGAAATACCGGTAGAATATTTCTACAGCTGCACGATACGTCTAAATTTGACATCATTTCTTCATTTTAGAAAGAACGCCAACAACAGATGACTAAACAAACTTAGGAGGAATATTTTGCAATTTTTATAAAAACCCTCCAACAATTAATAACTATTAGCTTTGAAAAACACACATAAAACTAGAAGAAACCCTGGAGCATCAGTCAGTGAAAGATGCTGTTTATAGACTGATGTTTATTGAAATATTGAAAATGTGTGTGAATATCACTAATATTGAATTAAATAAGATACTGTCCAAATCCTTTCTGTTTAAATGGCTTTTTATTTTTTGAAGCTCATGGACAAACATGCAGGAGTTCAGGAGGCAGCAGGACGAACTTCTCTGTGGGATATAAAACCAGAACCACCTGAAGCCACCGGAGAGAGGAGGAGCGAGGAGCTGGAGTCCAGAGGTGAGCAACCTACGTCCATCCCAGCCTGGGCTGGAGCGGCTCCAACAAGTCTCCACCATCCTCCTTCCTTTGTCTCCGGGTCCTGATTGTCCCCCCCCCACCCGGTGCGTCATGCATGTACCCAGATGTGTTTTATTTTGGTGAGAGAGAAAAGAGCGAACGGACAGAAAGAAAGAAAGAAAGGAGGACAGATGGTTTGAACCGGAGAGAAGAAACAATCAAAACAGGGACGGGTGGAGGAAAGGGGGGGTGGGGGTTGTCTTAAAGAGACAGGCCCCATTTAAAATGCCACCCCCCCCCCGCTTCCTTCCACAGGCTCTAAATAAACCCAGATATTAACCAGATACAAGGTTTTTCAATCGTTTTATACATTTTTCTATTAAATATTCTGAATATTTAACATAAAAATCTATTGAACAGAAAGTGTAGAAATTTTAACACGCATCAAAGAAAAATGTTCATTTCCTTATAAAAACCAGACTTTGCTGTAAAGCCGTTAACAGATCTAAGCTCACTAACCTTTAGCTACCTGATTAATAAACTCGCTTCAATCTGATCGGTTTTAAACAATGTTTTATTTTCAACGGACGTTTAGTATTTGATTACTTTGCTGGTAAATTTGCTGGTTTGTTCTCTTAAAGACATTTTTGTTGTTTCAGCATCAATAACGTTTCTTTGATGAATTAAATGTCTCATAGATTGTGTCCAGATAAACTCCTTAAACGTGATTTAAAGTTTAATCTGCTGCGAGAAACAGCCGCAGTTTCTGCAAACATTAGCAGAAAACTAAGCTTTCATTCTAATGTGATCAATCTGATATTATTAATGAATAAATATAAATTATAGCATAAAATGGTCCCAAACCGTAACCTACCAGCCCCTTCCTCATTTTAACTGTCTGAGGATTTATGCTAGAACTTGTTTGTTTTCTCCTGTTTTACATTTTATACTTATTATTTTACCAATTTCAATCAAACTTTAAATAGAAAAATAAAAAGGGAAAATAAAACTAGCTTCCCATAAATATCCCAGTGAATTTTTGACTCATTTACTTTGAACTATAAAATTCAGAGAAAAAAATGTTTTCTCTGCTCCTTTTCAATATTAGAACATAAGCTTGTTAAAAATATTAATATAAAAGTAAAGTATGAATCCTGTGATGTTGTATCTGGATACCAGACTAATTTGTTCTGTTACTGATAGAAAACAACTGTCTGCATATTTCTGAACTATTTGCACAGAATAATATCTGAGACCACCTTAAAATGTTGTCACATTATGTTACAATTGACTTTTTCATTTTGCATTTATTTATAAACTTTTAATAAACTAGCATTAGTAATTCTGTTAAGTAAACGATAGATTCTAAAGTTGCTTATTATTAATAATTTGACTGATGAAGCCCTTAGCTAGCGGCTAACCCTAAACTACCATCAGGGAAGCATTGGTGATATTCTAAGCTAATGCTAATATTTTATTAACTCCATATCCAATAAAATACATTAAAGATTGATTTTTCTTGTATTTTTTTTTTTCTTCTCTTCATGGAGCAGCCATTAATTATAAAAATGTGTGCACTTTGTTTACATAAAGAAACATGTTGTTAACTGTAAACATGTCTTAGTTAATTTTGAGCTCTTATTTTCTATTTATTATTCAGGGTTTTCTGCGAAGAGGAGAAGATGATGCAGGTTCCCAAAGCTCCCCCTGACCATCCTAAGCTCCACTGGTTCATCTTGTACATCTAATAATTATCAAATGCACAATTAATCCAGTCCCTGCCTTCCTGACATATTATCTGATTAAAAACTTATTTAGCTTTTGTTAGATTATATCTGTAATAAATGAAGACTATAATTGAGCAGGCCTGTAAATTAATGTTTAGTTGTTATTGTAAATAAATGATGCAAGTTTAAATACTCAAAAAAAAAAAAAAACCACAGAAAAGGTTCATTAAGATTTATCCCACATTTCTTAATATCGCCGCCTGCTGGGCTGGAGGTGTAGCGCAGTGATTTTCAACACTTCCCTCTACGTCACTGAGTCGATGTAAATAATCCTGCAGGTTTTCAAAGCATTGAAAACAGGAGGCAAACGGCAAAAGCTTAGCCACAGTTACAGAAAGAGACATTTGGGACGCGAGAAGTGAGGGTTTCCTTCTGTGGAAAGCGGCACAAAGCCGAAGGAATAATATAGAAATATATGATCAGATCAAAAGCTTTTATTTATTCAAACTTCATTTTACCCATGTAGATGAACGAGAACATAAAGGTCTAAATGTAATATTTATTGTCATAAAAACAGATTTAGATTGTGGATCATCAAGCTGATCACTAAGAGCTCCAGCAGTTTTTCTAATAAAAACCTATTTATGACTGAATTATTTGCTTTTAGCTGCTAAAATACTAAGTTACTAAAATTAACACAAGAGGAGAAAGATAAATAAATAAAATTCAAACGTACCCTCAGTCTGTCGGGCAGGTTGTGAAAGTTAAAAATGCAAATCTGAGCTTCTAATGGTTTAAAAAGCCGGATTTGTTGCTTTAAGCTCAATAATGTTTGGATGAATCAATAACGTCCTCCTGCTGTAATTAAGCAAAGTGTCCTTTTATTGAAGCAGACGTTAAATCTAGGTTTCAGGCGCAACCTGAAGTGTTGCTACCAGCGAAAGAAAAAGGTTTAAATGAACCCGAGGAAGAGCAATCACAGCTTTAAACTGCTGCTCTTAACAGAAACAAGGATGTAAAAATTCTTTTATACACAAATCTTTTTTAGAAAATTGTATTTTTCCCTGAATATGAATATATATCTATATTTTTCAAGTGCATAACATCCAATCACCTTATTTTAAGGTTAGATCCTCATTTTAATGGCCGATCATCTAATTCACCTGCTCAGATGTAGTAAAGATTCAGTTTTTAGAGAATTTTTAACTACATTTCAGATCTGTTTTGTTTTTTTATGCAAAAGGGACTCGGGGATTTCCCCATTTCCCCTGCCCCTCCCCCACTCGTTGCAGCACAAAGTTTGTCAGTTGGCTAAACAAAAAAAAAAAACAAAAAAAGGACCAGCGTAGTTTTGTTTTGGTTTATCTGACTGAAATATTTCTGTCTTCAAAAAGCCTGATGGCAGAAATCAGACCTTCAACAACTGATTTCTGCAACGAAACAATGAGAATATTCTGCACAAAAAGCAGCAATATAAATGTTAATAAATACATATTCAATATTTCTGCCTAAATCTGAGTATTGATCTATGGAGCCTTTTCTCCTGCCAGCCTGTCAGCAGCCGGTCAGCAGCCTGTCAGCAGCCTGTCAGCAGCCTGACTAGGCGTAGAGCGAGCTACGTAGCTACGCACTTCGTGCTCCTCAGAAACAGGCGGATTACGTTTGCTCTATCTCACGTCTTTGCAGTTAAATGAAACAACATCATGTTCCTTTAATGATGAGATTAATTCAAATAACATTTTAATATGATGCCTTATAAGAACTTAATTTGCGATGCTCCGGCTGTTAAGGATTTTTGGTACAACTTTTTTTACATAAAACAGCAGTAAGGTTAGAAAACCAGCAAATACTGACAATGTGTTGATTTGTAAACATTAGAAAAGCAGCTACTACATTTCTATGCTCTAAAAAAAAAAGACATAAACTAGCAGAAGTTCTGGGATTTAAAGAGAAGATCAGAGCCGCTCTAAACATTTACATGATTGGATTGAATAAAAACATTGAATGACTGTTAATCTGTCTTTAACCGAACCAGGAATGGAAGAGGCGCTTAATGGCTACATACCTCTAACATCAGTATTTGCTTCTATACATCCTATATTAGAGCCGAAGGGAAAACTCATTTCTGAGGGGTTGAAACACTCAGGAAGCTCTAAAGCGACCCGCCGTCTACCGGCCCAGCGTTAAAAACCCACCGACCCGTCTGCCAGCCACTTCCACTGGACCGTCTGCCTTTGTTTGCATCGCTCAGCGTCGGCCCTTTGTGGAAAGCTCTGGGGTGTTGCAGCGAACATGGCAACACGCCAAGGGACGGCGAGGCAGGAATGAACATACTGTACTGGAGAGCAGCGAGTAGCTGTCAGAGCATGCGTGTAGGGGAGGACTCCTCTGAGTCACAGAGCGGGGGGTGACCGCCGCCGGGCCTGCCAGGCGATTGGTCGCACCCCCCTTGCTCCCTCCACCCACTGTCCCCTCCCCCTCCCGTCAACCAAACACAAGAGGAGAGGAAATCCAGCCATGGCTCCTTCTCAAAGCCTCTTTCTCCCTCCGTCTCTGAATGCTGCTCTGTGCCTCACGCTGCTGCAACACAGCAATCATGCAGGAGAATTCCTGCACTTGAACGCATCATGATCAGAGCAGTAAAGGAGCCTGCAGCCCGGGTGGAGCATGCAGCTCCTCTGCTGCACCGATCCACCACAACAGAACCGGACCTGCAGAACTTCAACCCAAGAGGAACGCAGGCACAAGCAGGTGGGCTCACCTGCATGTCAGACCCACCGCCCTCCCCAGTTCCCAGCATGGTCTGTTCAACCAGAACGTTCCCGATTCGGATCCATTTCAACAGAACCTGATGACAGAAGATATTTTGGACCGATCCGTTCTCTGATCCGTCGGTGCTTTGAAGCTCCCTCCATCTGACGCTTCTTTTTTGTTCCATTTCTTATTGCGTTTTTAATCACACAACTAGAGGGAGAAAAAAATGAGCATCTGCTTGAAAAATCAGCAGCCGACACCAGGATCGGTGGAACCGATGTCTGCGATATTAAAAACGAGGTATTGGTCGATTTAATGTTTAAAACCACCGACACGACAGGATGCTCAACAGATTTACTCATCTTAACTTGTACTGTTTGTGTTTTGCTCCTAATGGACGACTTTGTTTTACTTTAGAAAAGAGCCGTAAAGCCATTTTTTTTCAGGTTTATGTCTAGAAGACGGATAAATCATGGATGACAGAAGCAACAACCACAGGCTGCAAACTGCTGGGATACATTCCCTCCACCAGTATTCCCAGTTCACCGTCGCTCATCTATGAGCAACTGGTGCCTGAGCTCCAACAAAAAAAACACGAAGAACCAAGGATGGAAGCACAGCTTCAGTCAGTGGACTCCAGGTCTCCTTTCTGTCAATCATAACCAGCTTTGTTTTTTCTATTCAACACATTTTAAATGTTAAACTAATTTCCAAAATTCAAAAATAGTGATAAATATACACTGAATCCATTTCACATGCTTGCAGCAGTATATATTTTTCTATTTAATGAAAGGTTCAGTTTCTTCCAGAAAGCCGCCCCTCCCCCTCCAGAAGGGCCAGATCCCTCTGAACACCCCCCTTCCAGCACAAACACACACCTCCATTGAGATCCCATTTCACAAACAACGGAATCCTGCAGCCTAGAAGGTTTAGATGCTGCTTCTACAGTGAAGCTTCATGTCTGCAGATGTGAACCAGCAGCAGCATCACAGGCAACGAGCACAGAAATATTCTGCTTACAGTTTTAATCCAACATAAAACTAACTCTTCTGTTGCTTTGGTATTTATTTGTTGTATAAAAATTTACTAAATGGGATTCAATTGTTGGGTGTTATAGAAGGCGATAGAAATCCCTTTAGGGAATTTCGTAGCGTATCACGATAGCGCGTGCAGAGAGCAAATTAGCCTGTTAATAATGTAATTCTTGTTTTTATATAAATATCCATTTTCGTGGCTACAGTGGAATATTGTTGCTGTTTCTGGGGGTCTGGATGATCGGCCATTTTAAGACGGAGCTCCCAAAAGTTGGGCCATGAGAGGTGAGCGGACAGAGCCGCAAAAAGCCGCTAAAACAGGCAGCGTGAGCCGCAGAGGAGGCCCAGAGGTACACAGCCCTGGGTGGGTGGAGGGGGCTGCCTGCCTGCCTGCCTGCACACTGTTGCAGCCAATTTCTTTCAACTGAAAGCTTCGCCATTTTGCAGGCTGCTTCTTTTTTCCCCCTGATGGTACCACGTGTTTTAGCGCCACAGTGATCCATCCCTACAAAGCGACTTTTACATAAATGTTGGCAGAGAGGGGAAGGCCCGTGAGGTCCAACCCCGTCCGAACCATTTAGCGACTTTTAAAGCCATCGACCTGCTTTAGGTTGACCGAGTTTTGTTCACATTCGTGGATTCCTCTTTACATCCTAGCGAGAAAAACAAAGCGAGTTTATGCTCCAGTGTTTGCAGGATTTTACGTGTCATCAGGCAGCAGGACGGACACCTAAAAACCCCGCTCCTGGTAAAAGCCTGGGTGCTGCTCGTTAATTCATCAGAAGACGGATATCTCTGGCTTTGAGGCCAATGTTTTAGTGCGGGTTTGCAGAACAGGAGACGTTTGAGGATTATAGTGATAATGGAGCTCATACATGAGGAGCACGTTAAGCCAAATGGCGGAGCTGTGCTGTATGTGTGCCAAAGGTTACAGCCACGAATCATCGACTTCCAGACAAACTATAAGCTGCTAAAAGCACGTCTGGAAATACACACAATCACCAAAAATTACAAATAGCAACAAAACCTATTTACGCCTTCAACCTTTATTGTAATGCTAAATTAAAACATTAAAAAAATTATGATTTATAACTGCATTTGTGAGGTTTACAGTTATATTAGTAAAGTAAAAACATTTCATAAAACAATCGAGTTTATTTGTTTTAGTTTTTAGTATAATTACTGTAAAAGCATGCCATACGTTAATACGCTCTCAGCAGCAATGATTGTGTAAAATAAAATCAATAGTGATTGCATTCACACAAGCGTTCAAAAATAAACAGCTTTACATTAAATATAATCCGTGATGCAGGAGATAAATGAATTAAAAAATGATGCACATTTAAAGCAGGCAGGGTCGCCTGTTGAGTTTCTTTAAGAGGTGATGGATTTGTCAAAAAAAAATGTCTGTAGCACATTAATTTATTAAAGCATCACTAACTGACTGATATCAGCCTGTTTTAAAGATGGGGGATTCAAGGTCCAAGCAGCCCACGGAGCACAGCAGGCGCCCCCCGACCCAAGCTGTCACACAGCGGCTCCTCAGCAATGGCCGCCAGCGTACAGAGCAACAACAACACGGTGGTCCTCTGCTAGCTTCACAACAAGTTTATCAACCTGCACTTATTTAAAACATGAGCCGAAAACTCCACATTTTACACTCAGAAAACATCCACAGAGCGGAACTGAGACAAAGCCACGCAAGTGTGTTGAGAAGAAGAAGATAGATGAGGGTGTTTTGGTTGTTTTTGTTACCTTTGCTTCTTGGGTACAGAATGCTCGACCTCAATGCGTTTGCCATGAAGTTCAACTTTACCTGAGGAGCAGAGAAACGAGAGGAGTTCAGACAAATCTCAGGCTACATGCTAACTGTTTACTAGCTGCTCAGGCCTGAAGAAGAAGGAAACCTTCAATCATGGAGTTAAAACAACAAACCAATTAACAGTCTGCTTATTAACAAATAAAAGAGAAGAACAGCAGCAGAAAAGACTGGGAAATAAAAACACGAACATCTTTAAAACAGGATTGACACACAGCTAAACCCGAAAAAAACACGAGTGTGATCCAAACCCACAGAGATTAAATACGTACAGGTGTTTGTTTTTATTTATTGTGAAACTGATGATAAAAATGATTTAGAAAATTAAGTGACAATTTAGTCTAAAAAAGAAGCAGCAGCTGACTGGCATGGCGACCTCGCCTCTCCTCATGTTACACATGGAGGAACCCATGAGATCCGCTGCAGGAACTGGGTTTACTGGTTCCACTCTGCAACAGAGGTGAGCTTTTTCTCTAAACAGGAGGTAAAGCTGCACTTTATATTATACAGATGTTTGTTCAATCAATGCGGAGGGGGGGTAATTTATTGTCTACATGATAAAATGAATTATTTAAAGTTTGACTCGTTGCAGCAGTGCTAGTTAGAGGTCCACCTCCACCATAGTGACCGTAAATGTGCACTATACGTGACCCTCCCCCCCTCTTGCAAAAGTTGAATGACCCCCTCGGGTGTATAATCCACGGTACCCCTTCATTCATTCAGGCCGTATCAAACAAGTTCCCGAGCAGCTGAAATATTTTAGCAGCAGGATAAAATGAGGACAGCGAGGAGCAGGGACCGCTCATCGGCGTCTGGAGCCAAACCCTGCCGGAGAAAAGGAGCTTTAGGCGGCCGCTTGTTTCCAACTCACCCGAAAATGTTTCGATCGCTTTCATCGCCCAGTGATCGTCAGGACAGTCCACGAAGGCATAGCCGTTTTTCATCAGGAACTGTCCGGAGTAGGGGATCTTATGATCCTCGAAGGTTTTGATCAAGTCCTCGGCAGTCACGCTGTCGCCTAGATTCCCGATGTATAGTTTGTGCATGGTGCTTTATTCTTTTTCAGAGTCCAAAAATATCGGATTAAAAAAAAAGAAAAAAAAAAACAGACAAACTATGATGTTAAGAATCCCAAAAAAGTTTTGATCGTGGAATCAAAACAGTGCAAGCAGCTCCAGTCACACCGCTGTCGAACAGAATCTGGAATTTAGGCTACAGGATAAGAAACTAATAAACACAATGAATGGCTGCTAAACTAACGTTACCAATTACACTGAAGTCAAAAATAAAAAAAAGAAATTCCCAACAATTACAATCTATTTGTAAATCCAGGTGGATTAAAGGAGTAGAAGAATAAAAATCCGTGATTCGCAGCAATCGAAGCAGCAGCAGCTGTGGGCTCTGTGGATTATAGTGGGGTCAGAGCTGCTGGGTGGATGGTGGGTCTGAACTGGAAGAGTGGGGGGAAACTCTGGCGGGACCAGATCAAATCGGGTGTAGGCTCGTGTTTTCCTTTCTCTCTCTCTCCTTTCTATCCGTCTCTCTCTGCGATCTTTCGGCTGAACGATGACGCCGCCCCTCCTCAGCCTCCGATTCACGCTCTTTGACCACGTGGTCTGTTTGGAGTAGAGCAGAGGCGGAAGAGGCGGGGCCAGATGAGAGCATAGATATAGAACGGAATATTCTATAGATGTTAACCGTCCTACGTCTGCTGGGCTAACGCTAACAGTTACTTCTTAATGCTAGCTGTGTGCCATAGCCGTAGACAGTGTTAGATGAGGAATTAAACTAGACTGTAGTAAAATGTACGTCGTCCTTCTTCGCCTGGTATTGTGTAGAATGAAAGTATTTGTTGGTGTTCAGACAACACTTCCATGAACCAAACCCAAGGCCTCACAAATTAGTTCTAAATCCACAGCGACCCCGCTCCCCTCACTGAGCGGGACGCTAGCTTTACTGTGACCCAGCTTACAGTACGGCAGAGGTCGTATTAGCTGGAACACAAGATTCAAACATGGCGGCTTCCCCTGCCTGCCAGCCTTTACCGCGCGGCCTTACAGTGGAAGGGTTTTTAACTGCTCTTGACCTGGTGCAACTGAAACAAAGCTGGTTCTTCACGCTGCACGTCTCTGACGGGCGGTGGTTTTGGTGTGAAGCTCCAGGGGGTGTTAGTGTGCGTGGAGGGGTGTTTATGGCGAAATGAGTTTATGTTGTTTTCAACAAACTAACATGGCGTTTTCTCAGACATCCAACCTCTCAAAATGGAGGCTGTAGCAGATCTGAGGCCTGCCGCCACTGAGAGGCTACGTGGAAGAGGACTGTGTCATCATGGCGCCCGGGGGCTCTGATCCGCTCCCACTTTACGGCTCCTTCTTCCGTCGGTTTTTAACGGTTCTATTTGTGTGGATCGTCTTCCAGCCGTAGATGCTAAACAAAGCAGGACTGTTTATTAGTAGGATCCGGATTCTGATCATGGATCCGCGTCATATTCTCAGATGATAGCAAAACGGGAGCAAAGCTTAGGGGCTAATATGAAAACCCCAGACTGAGTTTTACCACAACCACAGCAGATGCAAACCTCTCAGTAGGAGAATATTATTTTATAGGATTTTATTTTACTGAAGTAAAATACACCATAATTCCAAAAACTTCCAAAAGTGAATATCTTTAATTTGATCACACTGCTAATAAATGCTATAACTGTAGCTGTTCTAACCAACTACTAGTGGAGATGTTTTCAGTTTTTAACTTTCTGGGTTTTTTCCGTTCGCTTAGAAAACTCCAGCTCCTTCCCCCACCCACCTTTCTTCTTTTTCTGAAACAAACAGGTCAAAGGTCAGTGTCTGTGGCTCAATAAACAAGCAACATATTTTCAGACCAAAGAAGTGAGCAATCCTGTGTTCAGGTAACTTAAATAATAAAAAATAATGATCTGGGGCCGAATACACAAGCACACAATCCGACTGACTTATAAAAACTTTTAGTGAAGTTCATTCATGGCACATCAAACATCCCACTTTCACACTTTTTGTCAGTTTTTATCCTGACGGGATAGAGGTGAGAACAAGGAGCGAACATAATAAACAAGGTAGGAAGATTTGATGAATCTATCAAGGTTGACTTCATAGATCTCAACCCACCATAGTGCATATTCACATGAACAAATAAAAACATATGATCTACAAGCGATTAAATGATTTATGCTTAAATGGACTAAATGTTGAAGTTAATGTGATTCACTGTATTAAAGGAAGCAAAGTTTGTTCAAAACATTAGAAACTAAAGATACTTTCTGAAATGTTTTTTTTCTTTGGTGCTGTTGTGTTGGGAGCTCGGGAGCAGCTCTGTGTGTGTTTGGGGGGGAGGGGTGTCTATGCAGAGGTCAAAGGTTGGGGAGAAATGGGGTGAATGGGACGGGAATGTTGAGGGAGGAGACAAGACAGCTTGAGAACATGCAGCCTCTTCAAACCTCTGCTTTTCACTCTGAGGTCACCTGCAGCCGATGCTTCAATGCTTTCCTGAAAGTGATGTCACCACGTTAAATAGAAATATACTTTTTAAACGCTCCTGTTCCTCCAATCCTATAGCTGCAGCAGAGCTAATATCCCGCAGTCATTAAACGCTTCCAGAAGGATCCGCAGATCTGAAGCAAAGTCAGTAGAGTCAAACCTGCAAGAACCAAAAATAATCAAATAGTAGAAGTTTCTCCGTAGCAGAGAATGTTGTTACTGAAGAGCATGGATCCATAAACAGACGTCAGCTAATATTTATCATCATCCACATGTTTCTATACCAGAAGCTACTCGCTGCAGAAAGTCACATTTAGCTTTTCCACCTTTCTAAAGAACCAACTGTTCTAGCTGGTTTACAGAAACACATTTTAGCATCTTTAAGGGAACATTTTTATTAAAAAACAAAAACAATGATTGAATGCAAATGAAGTAGAAATGGTTTCAAATCATTTCTTTTGTCCTTAATCTGAGCAGGTAAATGAGTTGATCTGCAAAAGAAAGGAGGATTTTATTTCCTTGGATTACGATCATCTGATAAACGTCTTTTCTCACTTTAAACATAAATCATCGTATTCCATTAGCAAACGGAAAAAAATGCACTAAAGACAAAAAAAAAAACAACGATTTATCATTTTATTGCAGCTAAAGAACCAGTTTCTTCAGACTGGATCACAGCAACAGTTTCAGGAACATTTTCCTGATAAAAATCAATTTATAAATAATCCTGGATGGGTTAGAACATCTGTTCCACGGAGGCTCGCTTATCTCAGAGAGAGGACAAAAAATAGAACCTCCACTCGATTTGAGCGGATGAGACCATTTTCCAACAGATTAAGGTAATTTAGCTTTAACTAATTAATTAATGATACACTTTTATAAACTTTTTTTTAGATCGGTTTGCAGTGCAGGGCTTCAACATGTCTTATTGGTCGGGTTTAATGTTGTTTTTGTTACGATTAGCTGTCAGCAGAAATCAGGGACAGAACTGAAACCATCCGCCTCATTTACTACACAGAATGTGACTCTAGATACACATTTCTATTATTTGCCGTTCGCGGTCTTTTATGAGGGAAACTACCTTTGACATGAAGAAGCAGCAAAATAAAACTTGAAAAAGGTCTTAAGCATGAATTTAATGAGATCGGATCAGTTTCCCACTGAATGGACCTCTGATGAAATGTTCCACGTTTGTTTTCTTCCGGTACTGAATCCGTCTATAGCTGGCGGCAGAACGAGACTCCATGATGGCTGAATGTATTTTCCTGTTCTTGTCACCTGCAGAACTAAAGCAGCAATCGACGTGTGAAACTAACAACGTAAAGATGTTAATGTTTTACTTTGAGTTTATGAGTGCGACATGACCTGCAGATCTAATGAGCACAAAAAGCAACAACTGGGGCTGATTTCCTGCATCAGGTGAAGCAATAACCGAGCCCTGCAGCCATGGCGATCAGAAGAGACACACGGCGAGTTCAGAAAACACGTCTTTATTCAAATGAGTGAATTCATCTGTAGGGTTTCTGTTATTAAAACGTCTTTCATAAATATTAACACTGTGATTATGCAATTTAAAGATGAAACATTCAATCTAAATAAAACGTTTAAAAAAAAGAAAAGGCAACATTTTTTTCACTTTCCTGCAACATTTGGTTCAAAACTTTTCAGAAAGACTTTTTCAAACCATTTCCAACGTTTTCCAGACTTTTCAGGTTTGAAAACAGGATCCCTGGAAAGAAAAGAAAAGAAAGTTTCACAAAGTCACTTCTGTAAATCAGCGGAAATCTAAGATTTACAAACACTCTGCAAAGAAGAAGTGAAAACACAGAAGCAGCTGAGTTGCTGTGGGTTGATGTGCACGGCTTTACTGCGCGCCGATGTTTCCAGCGAAGGCCTTCGAATATTCTGGGATTAAAATCAATTTCACAGAACAAACTGCGATGAAGCAAAAAATGCTCCGTCTGGATGGTAAATCCAGTCGCTATGATGAAGCAAAAACGGATCTAAAATCAGTAAATATTTGCAATAATTTAAACAAGTTAAACAGATGAAGATGGAAACAGGAGAGGTTTTTTTTCCCCCCTTTAAAATAAGATAAATTAGGAATTAAAAAGCTGTAACGGTAAATCATCTTATTCTGCTGGCAAATTGTCTCATGGCCTCAAATCAAAGGAAAATACAGTTACTTCAAGAAAAAATGACTTATTAATATTTCATTTACTGCAAAATAAATCTCATCTGTTTTCCCCGTTTCAGTTTTAACTTCTAAAGTGTTTCCGTTATCAAAGTTTGAAAAGATTAAACAAATAAACAGCTTATATTTGACCTTAAATCTCCATCGCTTTAAGGTAAAGCTTTTAATTTGTAATCGTTTCAAACCCGATCGTTTTTGAAAATCTAACTGAAAACTTTGTTACATTACGGAATATTTAAGGCATTATTGTCATCTGAAAGAAAATTAAAGATGAAGTAAAATACTTCTAAAAATATAAAAGCAAAAATAATTATGTTGCTTTCAAGAAATAAAAAGAAGTTTTTTTATATGAACTTTTTTCAAGTCTGATGATTTGTTTACAACCTTTCCTTTATGACTTTGGTCTAATTTTTATGGATAATTTATCATTTTTAATCTAAACATTCACCACAGATTTCCAGCAGATATTAAGGCCACAACGAAGGAAACTGAAATCAGCAGGAAAATGTCAACCTACGCATCAAACCGCTGTTTACAACGAATATAAAGACTGAAACCAGAACCTGAGGACAGCAGGAAACACATGAATCCATGCAAACAGTTCAATAGCTGCTTAATCAAAGAAAGTTTTAGATTTTAGCTTCCAGGAAAACTAAAAGAAAATTCAGATAAATAAAAAACAAGCAATGGTTTTTTTTTTCCATCCTGTATTTTTTGTAATTTATCCAACCTTAAAAACATGTTTTTAAAAGCCCAAGAGGTCAGATGTCTGTAATAGTGAACAGACAGGTTTGATTCTGGAGGGAAGTCCATATAAGGCCATGGTTGAACTTTAGCAATGGGGGGGTAACGGAAGCAGGCTACCTGAGGGGAAGGTGAATCTGACTTCCTGCACTGACATCATGGAAACAGGAAGTTTCTCTGGCAGCATTCAGACATTAGATGCAACTTTCAGTCTGGATGCATTGATGCTTCTTGTACAAACATGGACTGAACATCCAACCAGACACAGGAAACCAAAATACAGAAACACAAAGCAGCTTTTTCCACTCATGTCACGCTGGATCCCACAGCAACATTTGATTTCTGCTGTTTAGATGGACTGTATTTTACAGTTTGTTGCGTTTAATGTCTCCTGTATGAATGCATTTGATCTGTGCTGCCTTTGAATTTTTAAAACCCAAAGAATGATAAGGATCCATTTCACTCCCTAAATTAAATTTCAAAAATCTGGTCTTGAAGTTCAGTTCAAAAAATGTGACTAAACTGGAAATATAACTTGTTAAAATTGATTTTCTCCATATCTTCAGACCAGAGGCCACTTATTAAACTATAATTAGTTTCTCCTCATCTAATGATGTTTTTACTTGCAGCTGTTTTAGTTTATTTCTTATGACTCCCTGGAGAAAACCACGCTGTATCACTGTGGGACTTTTTCTGTCCAAATTAAACACAATTAGTTTTAAATATTTATTTTTTTAACTCTTAATCCAAATTCATTTTCCTTGTTAAATGAACAAACAACAAAGAGGAGGGCTGGTGACAGATAACAGGAATAAAGCAGCATGTAACTAATACATGATGGTTTTATTAAGGTCTAACTAAGGATTTAGGATATTCAAGTATTTCAATTCCTTTTTAGATGACAGAAGAATAAAAGCAGTGATGTGAAACATAGAAACATGAATCTTTAGGAGAAGATTATAAAGTCTAAAACCAGGAGGAAGTGGTGTTTGAAGAAAATGCTCCCGTGTTTTTAAATGAAATTAAATCGTTAGTTTAATGATGATTATTCTGAAAGATGGAGCCGAACCGATAGTGAATGAGACTCAGGAGGAGGAATTTAAAGCCCAGATCCCCATGAGGAGGAGCCGGGTCCACAGGAGCTCTGCTCGGTGCTGCCACACAAAATGGAGCTGGAGGAAGAGGAGGAGGAAGAGGGGGAGGGGGCTGATCATCTCAGGGAACAAAGCAGCAGAAACATCACGAACACAGACAAACTACTTCAACGCAAATCTAAATCACTTTCCCTTCAACGTGTCGCGTTTCCGAACAATCCGCGAACGTTTTTTTCCCACACATACCACCACAAAATGTTATTTTTTTCCAACAATATGAATTATTTTAAACGGTTAACTTACCATATTCACTAGTTCGTTTGCAGTTAACGAAAAAAAGCAAACAGCTAAATTCCTGCGTATGAACCAAAAGAGACCGAAGCGGAACTTATAAACTGAAAACTACTGGATCTGATCAACTTTCTCCTAAATATTCGTCTCGCTGTTACTAAACGAAAACCTTCCAGTTTTATCTTCATCTATTTTCTTTTATTAAACCAAGTAGTTTTCTTCTCCGCGGGGACGTTTAAAATTGACCAGGCGCCGTTGTTCGCTCAGCCTGGATCACTACCGCCACCTACAGGAGAGCTGCTGGAATGACGCCGAGGCCCGGGGAGCAGCAGAGGCCTTCCGGAGGCCTTCAGCGTCCGCAGGGAGAAACTCTTCAAACTGGACACAAACTATTTATCTGAGCAGATAAATGAAGCTCTGCAGGTCATTATTACCACATATTCAAATCTAATATCAGCTTTCAATTGTTAGAAAGCCCTGCTCAGTTTTTCTTTCTTTTTAATCTTAAAAAAGTCACATTATTACTTGAAGAAACAGCATTATCATTAAATATTTGTGTCAGAAACACGTAACTAAATTATACAAGTTTTTTAGAAAACAAATTAAGGACATTGGCGGACTAATTAAACCGTCTTTCCTTTATAAACTCGATCGGGCGGCGGGTGTGGATGTAGCTTCTCCTGATTATCAGTGGTTAGAAATGATTGATAAGCGTGTCCACAGTGGACGTGTTAACGAAAAATGAGCGGGTCAGAATCCGGTGCCGGATGCGCAGAACCCCGGAACCGGTCCGGTCCACTGACAAATAAATAACCAGGCGGACCGGAGCCGCAATCGAAATGGGAAACAGTTTTTGATCAATAACCGAGGATCGAACCGGACCGGCTCTCCTCCCCCCAGCTTCTAGATTTTAATTCGTAGCGATCCGCACCGGAAGCGCGTGCGACCGGGAGCCGAACGGCGAGCAATCTGCCTGACAAGGGCGCGCGTGCCGGCTGGGTACTTTCCTTCGTGTGCGCGCTCACGTCGCGTGCACGCTCAATTTAGAAACTTTTTCGGAAAAAGTGAAACCTGATACTTCATCAGTGCACATGAGAGTCAACGGCTCTTCCATGTACTCCTACATTATTAATCAAACATTTAAAAAAGATATTAAAGTTAAAAGTAACAGACTGAGACACATTGGAGCATCTAAGCTGGCTTCCTTCCTTCCTTCCTTCCTTCCTGTTTGTTGTTTACATTCAAACGGGAACTTTCAGGTTCTATGAGAAGATAAAGCAGAGAACCAGCAGCCAACAGGAAATCAAACCCGCAGAAATGGTGATTGAACAGCAGGAGTTGGGAATTGAACCATCAACCCTTTAGGTTTCCATTAATTGTAAAGCCTTGGTAACTTCCAAATCACTCTGATATAAAACAGTGAATTGTGGAGTTCAACGGGTCCATCTGTAGTTATAAGATGGCAGTGAGGGATGGAGTAAAAGTTTGTTAGGAGACATCGTTTTTTATTTTGTGGCTCATGGCTTCCATAGTTCCCACCGCATGAATCTTTTCTAATCATCAGTGAAGCGGAGCGTCAACTGAGATCTGATCTGACTGTAGGTCAGGCAGGAGTGACAGCAACACTGGGCTGCAGAAGCTCCACAAACTTCAACAGGTAACGTGACTGAAGCGAGAAGAGCTCAGGACAAAAACAAAACCCACCAGGAGAACTGAAGAGCTTTTAGTTTTCTCTCTGCTCATCGGTGACGTTAGAAAAGATCCATTCCCTTTAAAGGCTCCGTTGTGCTGTTGGCATCAAACACATTTCTGTAATAAATCACTTCTCCAGATAATCAAGGAGATATCAGATGCAAAAAGTATTTTTTAACCAACCAGTTTCCTAAGCGATCATATTCAGTAAATAAGAATCATTTAGAATTCGCTGGCAGGCCTGGCTTTTAAAAATGACATTAAACATATTTTTACCTAAAAGCAACAATTGTGACCCAGATGTGACCTTAGTGCAAAATATGAAATGAGTGGAAACCCTAACCCTTGGTGTAAATCGATGCTCCTGTTCTTCTCTAAACTCTCCTGTGACCCCGGATCGTCTTTGAAAGGGTCATGTGACCCAGAGCAAAGGTGACCCCACTTAAAGTCCAGAGCTAGCTAAGCTAACTGCTGTTAGCTCTGACCTTTAGCTGATCAGACATCATGTGAGAAATGTTCACGGAGGTGACGAGGCTGAAACCAGCTCCAAGTTCATCTGGATTAATAAATCCAAACCAAGGAAAGAAAAAAAAATGAGCACATCCATGGATAGCAGAGAAATCACAAAAGACAGATGATACGTTTAATGACACATCTGGTGTCGAAACGAACCATTAATCTGCATAAGAAACACATTGAATGTGTTACACAGGAGATCCCTCAATGATTGGAGAACTTTTCTCCTCCCCTTGATATACAAAAACTAATTATACCAAGAATTTATCAGCTTTAATGTTTTATAATTCATTAATGGTATTTTTCTCATCAGTTCTAGTTAATACACAAGCAAAAAACAAGTTAGTTACTCTAGAGGTAATGAGTCCCTTCCACATACACCAGTTACCTGATGCACAGTGAAAAAAAACACTTCATGCATCTTTTGCATCCACTGAAGCAGATTTATGGTTGTTTTATGTCCCACCCTGCTAAAAAGAAGTGAAAACGCTGCAGTAGAAGCAAAAGATGCAGGAAAAGCGCTTTTTCCATAAAGCTTGATTTGAACTAATGTTTTCGGGGGGGGGGGCTCCACCCCTATAAATGTTTCCTTCTTTTCCAGAAAGTCCATGACCTCCAAACTGGTCTGCAATCAGAACCAGTACACAAAGGCTACTGGTTCATTAAGCTGCAGTTACCAGCTGCTTTCAGGGAGGATAAACCTGGAGTGTAAGCAGTAGCGCCCCTAGTGGTAGAACGTTGATTTACACTCAGTTATGAAAAAAACAAAAACAAACATTATTGGTTTGATAATTTTCTCAGTTTAAAAATTGTGGAAAATCATCACAACAAAATGCTTGAAACCACCAGTTTACGGTTATAGTTGTTCCATGTATTACTGGAACCTTATCATTGTAAAAAAAACTAACACTCATATTTAAAGAGCGGGTTTTTAATTCTGCCAAACAGTAAAGGCAGTTTGTAAGCAAGTAGTGTACCCCATCATCACCAAGGAGTTTTTATATTATTGTTTTTTTTTAATCTAAGCTTGAATGTTTGCATCTTTGAAATACTTTAATACTCCAAATGTTCATTATGGCAACACATTTCTGATATATTCTGCAGGCTTTCTGCCTGGGCACAGGTGACAGGCGCCTCATCTGCTCTGATGTTTAGTTCTTGGTACCTTTTCGTCTCTGGTCTTGGATTTCACCTCTTTTCCCCTTCGTCTCTTGAAATTTATGATGGTCTACCTCACCTTTTTTGTACCCGATACAAAAACCTCAATTCAGTAAAAACAATTTTGCACGAGAGGAAAAAGAAAACTTAAATTTTTAAGCAACTCTGACACTGCAAGGCGACAAGGTCCAGTTGAATCTTTGCAGAAGCTATGAAGAGTTTCCTGAAGACATCCTGGACAACTGATCATGTTTCTATTTGACAACCGTCTCCGATAAACTCAAATCAGACACAACGAGAACAGAGTTGGATGAGAAGGCTTCAATCATTGCCTGGGGGTGATAATAATAAAACATTTTTATTTGTATAGCACTTTTCTAAATACTCAAAGACACTTTACAAGGAGAGAGAAAGCAACAATGAAAACATGTCAGGAATAAAAAATAGAAACGACTTTAAAAAGAGGAAAGACAATGACAGCAGGATTGTGGGTATTTTAACAACCATCATGTTAGCGAGATAAACTAACTACATGCTGGATCCATGAATGAACTGTTATTCATCAAATTCAACAGTTTACAAAAAGACTAAAGTTAACAGAAGTCAATCCTGATTGGCTGCTGACCGACACCTAGTCAATAATCTGCTCTTTGTAGATTTTTTATAAATACAGAGACCAGCTTTGGCCGCGCTGCTGGGCTGGCTCCGGTGACGGGGTCCCCGGCTCTGGATCAGGGCCCCATGTAACAGCAGAACGTCTCCTGGCGTCTGTAGCTCAGAGATAAACTCTGTAACAGTTTGGACCAGAGCGCCGCAGACGCCTGTAGCTGTGGTCCCTGCGCTCAGACAGGACAGGAATTTCACCACGATCGCTTCGTTCGTTCGCTTCCAGGAAGTGCATTTATCAAAAACACAGGCGAACTGGAGCGATGGAAGAAATCTGTCACATTGAAGGACCACTGGGTTCCTGTTCCTGTGGGTTTGGCTCCTGATACAAAAGAAAACTTTCTATTTCATCCAACATAAGGAAACAGGGAGTGGGAGCACTATTCATAACGGGAAGGATAGATATTTTCATAACTATGGGGGGGGGGAAGAGGAAGGGGGATAAATTCTGATCAGGAGGGCAGGGGGGGGGGCATTTTAACTTATATCCAGTACATGGCATAGATCATACATGAGGGTCAAGGCAACACATCGTTTTCAACCTAACTACTTAGAAATCAATCTCAACTAGTTCTTAACGGGGCCCCTCCCCATTCCCACACACGGCACCGCCAAGGAGAGGTCCAGAAAGCCGGGGGGGGGGCGGCGGCATTCAGGGGTCCTCCATCCTCACGGCTGGGTGTGGAAAGGGCAGGGAGGAAGAAGAGGCTGTGTTGTTGGGAGGCAGACGTGACGACCAGCAGTTCTCACTGATTGTAGAGGGAGCGCTGCTCCCAGGGCATGGCCTGGATGGTCCGTGGCACGGGGGGGGGCTTGAGCGACGGCGCGCCGTTCGGATGTAGAGAGTGGCCGATGGGGTTGATGGTGGGGAGGGGCCGCTGGGGGGCCAAGGAGAAAGTGTCCTGGTGCTTCTGCAAGGAAGGGAGGTGGGGTGGGGTGGGGGGGTGGGGGGGGGCATCAGGTTGGGACC
>JAUZNJ010041349.1:0-10060 GCA_034780135.1 Jordanella pulchra | reverse complement strand
TATATATATTTTTAAATTTTGTTTTTTCAAATGTCTTTTTTCCAGAATGAGTTGTACAATCAGCTTTTTTTTCAAACTGCATTTTACAGATCACGTTCTTTTCACTTTAAGCCCAACAAAAACACACGCATTGACCAAAAGAATGTTGTTGCAAACATTTACAAAGATGATGGAAATGTGTCTTTGTTCTTCACTCCAGAAGGAAGCCTGAAAAGAATGTAATCCGTAAAACCCAATTTGAAAGGATAGCAACTGAAAAAACTGTCAAAATTCTTCAAAAAAAGGGAAAACATAAAGTTTAAAGAAAATCATATAAAAAGATCTTTGGAAAAATTACTCTCAAACCATTTTAAGAAGTTTTTCTGGATTGTATTTTTGTTTCAAATTTCTTTTTACAAGAAATAAGGCAACACAATTTACTTGATAGAGGACATTTTAAATTTGCTGTTAGGTCGTCTGTTTAAACGGCGTTTTCACCCTTTGCCCACTGTAGGATACACATTGGTGATATATATCGGTGAAGGTTCTCAGTCATCCAGGTCATGGTCAAGCTAGGAAAGTTCAGTTTGGTGATTCAATATTCATAAATGATTAAATATAATGCATCCTTTGATTCCAGAGAATGTAAAGCTTTATGTTAGCTTGTATCATAAGATTTCATTTAAATAGAGAGTTTAAGGTTTAAACATGTTTAACACGTGGTTTAGGCTGCAATAAGATCTGACCTTTATCTTAGCAGTGACTTGGTTTAGATGCTGTCTCAGCTCTGGTTTCATGGTTATGGATTGGTGTCAGAAAGTTTTGTTTTAATCATTCAACTCTAAGTTAATTGGAAACATCCATTTGGGGTTGATGGTGATACGAAGGTATGTGCATATATGCAGAATACAATACGCTCTACTTCAGGACTTCTGCCTGCATGGAAGATCTGCAAGCCATTGTGTCATCGCAAACGTATCCAGGTTATTGATTGGAAAATCGACCGTGAGTGAGTGCATTTAACTTTTTTTCAGGGGGACTGCATAAAATGTGTGGTTATCATCATGGTGTGTTTATTCTTTGCTTTGCCTCTGGGAGATCCTGGTAAATATGTGTGTTAAAGGCATGCTCTCAGAAGACACAAAGTCAAATAAACTGAGTAAACAGAGAGCAAGCATGACCACTAATACACAAACACTGTGATGCATATGCATGAAGTTAGGGGCAGGCCACTGCTGTCTTTTATACATCAGTCTGAACAAATCAATGTGACGCCACCCCAGTAAAGTGACCACATGACTCTGCATATCGACTGTGTGATTGCTGCAGATTGCTCTTATTTCTGTCGTATTAACGCCACGACAGGCACTTTATCCCAAGTATCGATGCACACAGGAGTCATTTATAAATGCCATTTGATAAAGCTGCAATTTCCTATTTTAATCAGAGGAGTAATTGCAACCTCAGGACGCATTTCAACAGGCAACATGGAAAAGGAGGGAAGTCAGAAAAAAACAAAGATTTCAATCTAGTATTTTTTTCTTCTGTTCATTTGGCATTAATCCAGCCTGTATGTGGCAGGGTTACATAAGTGAGGCTGGAAAAAAGGTGGGAGAAACTCAGAAGAAATAAATAACGAAAGAGATGATGGATGAGGCGTGCAGGCCTGCTAATTTGTGACCGGCTGTTCGTACATCCTGACTAAGGCAGCGTGCTGTGCAAGCGGTGTAAGATTCTGATTGCAATGACGTTATTGAAGTGACGCCGTCTAACTCACAACACCTGGACCCTTTGCTCCAGACCCGCCTCATGGATTTAGGTTTAAGTGAGTAGAGGAGGGGGAAGGCAAGGAGAATATGAAGGTGACAGAGTCTTGGCAGGCAAAGGGTGATGACTTCTTGACCAGACCATGAACCCAATGACATTTATTGACACATGGTCATAAGTGACACATCAGTGGGTATTTATTCAGATTCTTATCCAACAGACTGGGACACTAGATTATTACGAAGATGGCTCTGATCCCTCCAACATAATGGCCAATAGAGATCAGTCAGAGTAGTTTCGGTCATATAACTCTTTAAAGTGTGAGTCAGGTCAGGGTGGGTGTGAGGGGAATCTTCTGGGTATGGTTACTAAAAGTGCTTTGTATGTGGGTGACAAATCACAATGGCTTCTTTGAGTCCCCTCTCAAGCCATCTGTCTTCATTGGCTAGAATATGGACATTGCTGTCCTCAAACGAGTGTCCTTTAGCCTTCAGGTGTAGGTGGACAGCTGAGTCCTGTACTGAGGAGTTAGACCTCCTGCGTTGAGCCATACACCTGTGCAGAGGTTGCTTGGTCTCCAACCACATTGTCAGTGTTGTTCCTGGTTGTCTAATCTTTGGGATGAACCAATTTTTGTCTCAGGGTGTTACTGGGTTTGAAGTGCACAGGGATACGGTGCTGATTAAAGATCCTCCTTAGTTTTTTTGGAGACTGCAGCAACATATGGTATAATGTTCACCTGCTTTATATTTATCCCAGTGCTCTCCGACAACAGTTAGAACTGAAGAAACCTCTTGGACGAGTAGTGAAACTTCTTCCTGAAAACTTCCCATCCAGTAGCCTAAACTGAAATTTCCAAGCTTGAGCAAGCCTAGATATTCGACCAGCTGTACAGATCTGCAGTCAGAAGAAGAAAACCACTGAGTCCAGAATCTACTCACACATAAATGAGGTCTTGACTTTTACAGGAACATTGCAACATCCTTTCTTTTCAGGCTCTATGTTTTAGGCTTTTTACCCTATTGATGACCTAGCTGGGGCTTAAATTTTCTGGCTGAAGGTTTTACATTTGGCTCTAGAGGACTTTAGTAGAGGAATAGGAATCTGCTCCTCCAAGTCCAAGGCCTCAGTTCTAACCCAGAAAAGGGTAATTAGGTAACTGTTTCTGCTTCAAGTGGAGTTAAAGTATCTTTGAGTCTTGTTAAGGAGTAACGGGAGAGTGGAGAGGGAGACCCATGGATGGATCACACTGGTTATCACTGTAATGCAGACACTGCAAGAGAGAGAGATGAGCTCTCGATTTACCGGTCGGTCTATGTTCCTACCCTCATTGTCATAAAACCTGGATCATGACACAAAGAATGAGATCTCAGATACAAAAAACTGAGTAGTCAGCTGGTGACACAGACAGCTTTTCCAATGCCCCCTGGAGGTCTCCTTAAGGTACAACCCATGGGGAGATGACCCAAGACACGATGGAGGGACTATGTCTCTCTGCTGGCCTGGGACCGCCTCAGGCTTCCCCAGCAGAGCTGAAGGAGATGTCTGGAGAGAGGGAAGTCTGTGAGGCTCCGCTGACACTAGTGGCCCCACAACCTGCTCTCAGATCATCAGAAGACGACAAGAATTATTATGAAAGTGAGTGATTTGATATCCAGAGGAGTTCACGGCCAAATAACTTCAAGGTTTCCAGGGAAAAGAACAAACCCCAGATTATCAGCTCTGCACCACTACACTGGTGGTTTGAATCAACATATTTTGTTCACCTGATTATAAAGAGAGGTTCTGTAGTTGGTTGGTTGCACCGATATCGCTTTTCTGAGGAGATAGAGTTTTTGAGAAGGAGAGCCCACATGGGGTATTAATATTTAGAGTTGATAAGTGCTGCGTATTGAGCAGAAAAATACTTTAATATATCTCATGTTACTCTAATGTAGGTAATACTTCTATATTGTAAAAAACTGGGTGCAAGTAAGGAACTGTCAGGAAACAAAGCTGAACGTGGTCCCTTTAGACAAGTTTGGGAGACAATTATTCCTCTTTATTATTTTGAAGAGATGCTCAATACGGCTGAAAATGATTTGGAACAATTTTTCATGGTCCAACTTTTTTACATTACAGAAATCTGTCATTTGAACTGAGGATCGTATTCTGCAGTTAACACTGCATTACTGCTTCCTGCACTAAAGAAGTCACTTTTTTAGCAAACACCAGTAATATCTTTGCAAATTATGTTAAAACAGAAGCTTTAAGGTGTAAAATGTTTAAAATTTATTCATACAAACCAGAAGCAAATTGGTTAAAAAAATTAACAGGCACCAAAAATAGGTAAATATATATTCAGAATATATATATATATGTACAATCCCCATTTATCATTTAGAAAAATCCACACAAGATAAATCTTGTGAACTATATTCACATGTTAAAGACACAATATACAAGAATTTATGGTGTCAGGCAGCTGATAAAACATGGTGGAATTTGTAGTGGCGCTTGCTGGGCAACGACTGTTCTGACCCGATGTAAAAGCGTAACGTCCAAATGTTTAACTATGGATGTGTTCATCAAAGAAAAATGTCTGTATATGATTTCAGTGCTTTTCTGGCCTCCAGCACCTGCATTTGAGGCTTGTTAAATCTTTATGAACAAATGAAAGGTCTGTCCTGTCTTTAATATGACATGGATAGCCCTGTAGAAGTATGATGAGGTTAAGTGAATGTGCAGGGTGGTGTTTTACTGGAAAAGGTCAGCACTTAAATAAAGACGTGAGTTTCATTCCTCTCTACCTCATGGATGGTGCTTACACTGAAACCCAAAGAGTTTTTTAACGCAGACATAGTTCACGGTGGTGTTGGGCCGAGCTATGGGAGGAGACAAGGATTAGGTAGAACAAAGGAGACCCAGGAGTCACAGCTGTCTCTCTTTGACCTCAGTTTTAAAACAGGCACATTTTGAGGTCCCACTAAAACATTGCATCCTTGAACAACTCTTGAGCTTAAAGAAAAGTACAGTTTGCTTGTTATGTGTTCGACGAATGTATCCCACCCCAGAACTTAAACTGACCCTCTGGGCTCCTGTAGAATACGGTGTAAATGTTGTTCCATTATTATAGAAGAAAACATTTTGTAAATGGATATTTAAAAAACTCACAAACCAGAAATAAATCATTTAAAAGGTTCTGAACAAAAAAAATAAAATTTGATGGTTTCATTCTTTAAAAGTCTTATTTTTTTTATAATAATATAATATAGAATAATTTTTTCTCAAATTTCTCTTTTTAGATTATGTTTCATGAATTACATTTTTTTAATTCTCCTCACTTCAAGCCCAATATAAAATGCTTGCTCTTGAGGCGCGCATCGACCAAATTGTAATGATCTGAAAAAACAAGCAGTTACCTCATGGTAATGTTCCTTCGCCACAGGGTTAGAGGGCAGCAGTCTCAGCAGAGGCTCCCAGACTTCCCTCACCTCAGACACCTCCTCCAGCTCTGCTGGGGGAAGCCCAAGGACCTCAGCCGAGAGACATAGTCCCTCCAGCGTGTTCAGGGTCGTCGCCTGGGCCTCCTCCCGGTGGGACTTGTCTGTAACACCTCCCAAGGGAGGCGTCCAGGGAACATCCGAGAAAGATGACTCCCCTCCATGTGAAGGAGAAGTGGCTCTACTCCAAGCCTCCCCTGAATGACCGATCTCCTCACCCTATCTCTTAGGAAGAGCTCAGCCTCCCTGCAGTGAAAGCTCATTTCGCCCGAATGTAACCAGGATCTTGTTCTTTTGGTCATGATCCACTGTTCATGACTATAGGTGAGAGTAGGAACGTAGACCGACCAGTTTGCCTTTTCACTCATTTTGGAGGAGAATTCCTGCCTCAAGTGGAGGAGTTCAAGTATGTTGAAAAACGCATTTATTTTTTTCTTATCATGTTCTGGCTTTCTGACAGCACTTTACCCTGGAGAATGAACTGGGCTATGTACACTTCTGTCAGCCAAAGCATTAAAATAATTCTTCTGCCATTATGAGGATGGTTTTTGCAGGGGTGAGATCTTTGCAGGGTGTTCTGGGGCAGGTTAGGATTACCGTGAGCTTTCCATTATGCTTCACAGAGCATGACAATTCCTTGAGTGTTTAGAGCATGCACAAAACTTTAAGCTGCATTAAGCTCACACTCATGTCTGTGCCAGCTACACGCTCCAAGTAATCGATATGAGTTGCAAACTTGTCTGTAGTGGGACTTTCGGCTTAGAACAACAGGCCACATCTCCCAGTTGTCTCCAAAGCCGAACATTTCTGATCGGTGGAAGATGTTTTATAGTTTTAGTCTGAAAGCAGTGTGAACCTACTGGGCTATGAAAGAGGAGCCCTGGCATCATGTGTGGAGAGGGACGACTCACAGGAGTTTATATTGTTATAAAGATCTCCTTCAGCTGACACAGCTGAAAAACAACCACTTCTGTTTTGCTTCAAACTGTCTATAGTTCAATGTGAAAGCTTGTTATTTTTATGAGTTTGAAAGTGTCTCCTTCGATTGCGAAGCAGCTTAAGGCTTCTGGTCAGGGCAGAAACACAGAGCGTTATTTCTTCTGCTGAACACTGGTTAACCTCGTAGAGAACGCTGCCAAATTATGATTATTATAACAAGGATGAAGTATGCAGGATGGTACATTTAGCAGTGCCAAAACAAATGCACTCAACACTTCTTTTCAAATGATTTGCTTTAAGAATAGTTTTACAACCATGTTATTTATTTCCTTTTATTTCAGAATCATGTGGTAACTTCTAGTTGATTTATCACAAAATACACTGAGGTTGGTTGTTGCAGCATCGTAATTATGGATTCGTCCAAGAGGAAAACTACAAATGCACAGCGTCAGGCCATGGGGGATTCTATATGGGGGCCAACAGGGGCCTGTGCCCCGACCAAACTGTACAGAAAACATAATACTAAATTAATTTCTTACAAACATATACACTTACAGAAAAGACCAACTAATTTATTTCTTGGACCTAATCTTTTACCTCAAAAGATTAATAATAATTTAGAAATAAAGGTGCTTTAAGCTAACTATGATCCTTGAGGATCCAATGATTATCAGTTAGATCAGGGCTGTGCAACCTTAACTCTTTTTTTATATATGCTGAACGATGTGTTCTTTTTTTATGTGCGTTAGCATTCATGTTAAATATGTTATGTTGCTAACATCCATGAAGACCAATAGAAATCCATCTTTGCTCTTTACTCCAGAGGAAAACCTGCC
This sequence comes from Jordanella pulchra, assembly GCA_034780135.1. Taxonomy (NCBI): domain Eukaryota; kingdom Metazoa; phylum Chordata; class Actinopteri; order Cyprinodontiformes; family Cyprinodontidae; genus Jordanella; species Jordanella pulchra. The sequence goes on along the minus strand of JAUZNJ010041349.1, from coordinate 3,057 downwards.
CCCAGAGGTGCCCTATTATGTTGTCCCAGGCCCAGCTAAGGCTGCCTGCACATATTTTCAGAGGTTAAAGGAATTATTTTGTTTTCCTTAAACGTTTCCATGTTATAGAACTTTAAAAGTAAACAATAAAAGCTCCATGTGAAAATTTATTGACGCATCTCTTTTAGTGTGAACTGAATCCTGCTTCTCTTCAGTGAATGTAGGTATAACAGGTTTAGGTTGATGCTGAAATTATCCATGCGTTCAAACACTCATCCAAACCATGTTTCAGTAATCGAACCTCCACTGCTTTCTGAGGATTCCCTGGATATTCACATCCTTTTGTATTGCATTCACAGACACAGATCGATTCTTTCTCTTTGGCCTCTAAATTGGACAAATTACATTTACCTGCTTCACCAAAAAATAAATAAATAAATAAAAAACTTCAAACAGAGAGAACAAAGCAAAATGAGAAAACTAGAAACCAAGATGCAGGAAGGCATTATGAAAGCAGAACAACGACAAGCCTCACTTCCATTCCATTACACGGCTGCAGAGTGAGCTGCGCTGATTGTTTGTGGATTGGATTAGATTGGAGAAGCTCTCCAGCACAATAGGCCTTGATTCAGTGGCTGAATACTCATCCTCTCTGTCACAGTATAAACATACCAGTAGGAAATCAACAAACTTTAACCCAAAGACTGCAAGAGATGCTTTAGATCACAATGACTGTCGTTATTCTGCCTCTTTTGATAGATCATAGTTTAAAACAACGTAGTGATGAAGGGCTTCTGGAGATTTCCATACATCTTTCCTCTTCGTTTCCACAAACAAAACTTGTGGCAGATGCTTGGAGCTCCAGGCAACCAACAAACAGGATGGAGGCTGATGTTTTTTGATTCCTATAAAGAGAAACCGTGTGTGCGATCACAGAGCATTGATAGCTTGTGTTTCAGCAGAGGGCCCCGTCTCCTTGAAGGGGCCCCCCCAACGTCTCAGAAAATCTGCCATGGCAGCGACTGGGTATTGACTCAACAGAATGGCCTTGTCTGCACTCATCCCACCTCTGACAGCTGATGGGAGGATTTTTAAACTGAAGAAAGCAGTATGGTTGTAATTGTGAGAATCAGGATCATATTAGGTCAATTAGGGACATTTGTCGGGGCCTCGGTTTCGTCCTTGGAAAAAGGAAATTTGTTTCCCAGAGGTCCCAAAAAAAGCAACAGTTGTCTGGAGGTTTTTAATGCAAAATCATGTTAACTTCTTAATGCTATGAGTCATTTTTCAAACACTTGCAAACTCTGATTCACTTCTTGGCAAATGAGAGTAGATTTACCCATAATCCAACAGTCTCATCCTCTTTAAAGAGAGAAATAAATGATTGACTCTTTCCAGGTGCCCAAATTATGTTCATGACTTTCATTTAGTCACAAAAGAAACAAATGAACTCTCAATAAGAAAGAACTGGTTCAAATATTCGTTTTAATTCCGAAATCAATAAGTCAAAATCAAGAAACGAATTAAATCTATCAGCCACATTTTTTCATCCATTCCCTGTCCTCACAGCATCTGATGGATGGTCATCAAGCAGCAATAAAAACATCTGGATTTATTAACGGTCGTTCAGCTGCAGGTAAACTATAGCAGAGTGTGTGAGCAGGATTCCCCGTCTTCTTTTAATGAACACAAATGTAACAAAACAAAACAACAAAATGTAACAAAATGATCATGTGGATTTTGTTGTTTCCCTGCGACAGAGTTTTTGTACAAATTTGATATTTTCAAACGTATTTTTGGGAATTTCTCTTTCAGATTTTGTCTTATAATCTGCATTCTTTTCTAATTGTTTGACATTCTGTTCACTTCAAGCCTAACACAAACGCTCGATCCTGACCTATAAAAATGTTGCTGCTAATTTTCCGCTAGTTTTCAGTTCTAATTATACAAAAACGGAAAAATTTCAGATTTCCCACAAAGTTTTACGCTAAGAGTTTAAATTTCTCCTAGGATGTAATGGATAGAAAAAATGTCTGCTGAATCAGATGTTATTTTTCTTGTGAGCTGTTGGTGCTGATAATGGCTCCTCCATGGAAAGAAGCCATAAGGTTTTCAGAGCACATGGTTTGTGACCTTTAAGGCTTTCCATAAATTTGCAATTCCCTCCTAAGTTTTTTTCACTGACGGCTGCTATAAACAAGCAGCTCAAGTTGAGCCTCGGGTGACATCATTATAAGCCGTTGTTGCATTATTTGGGTCAAATCAGGTTTTCTGGGGTTTACAGGTAGCCAACAGCGATGTCTGTGCCATAAGGAATCATTATAAATACATTTACCTTCACACCACTAGAAAAAAGAAAATGAAAAAAGTGATGTCATTTACAGCAATCATGCAGTTTAAATTTTATAATGGTAAAAAAAGAAAAAGCCTTTAGTTTATTAATCAGTGGCAGTATTGGTGCATGCAAAGACCTTTTTAATTCCAAACTGTTCCTTTGACTTTGGTAAAAGGCCTCTTTAATTTCCCTGCCAACATCTGGAGACATGTTCTCCTTTTGCATGCTAATAGAAATCAGTCATGTAAGCTCATCTTGCTGAGTGCATTTTGATGGGTCTGTGCATGTATTGTATGTGCCAAGCACATTAGACATGGCTGGCAAGTCTGACGCTGTAAAAATTTGGATGGAGCTTTTTTATTTTTTTTAGGCTTGACTGCAAAGTGATATTACTTTGCCTCATCAGAGGACAGATAGAGTCCAGTAAATGTGAGTAAAGATGGATCTGGAAGGCTAAAAACATGAACAAACCAATCAATGACAAATGGTGGAAATGTTTCAGGGGAAATTGAAGCTTACACCCCTTCACTGCCAACCAAACTGTATATTTTAAAGACTCCAGCTGATCCAAAATGCTGCAGCCAGAGTTTTGATGAAAATTAAAAACAGACATCATACACTGCCTGGCCAAAAAAAAAACAGTCACCACCAAAAACTGGTCCCACTCTCTAATATTTAGTTGGACGCCTTTAGCTTTGATTACAGCCGCATTCACTGTGGCTTTGTTTCAATAAGCTTCTGCA
>JAUZNJ010041348.1:0-10060 GCA_034780135.1 Jordanella pulchra | reverse complement strand
TATATGTGTGTGTATATATATATATATATATATATATGAATATATATATAAGTTGAGTCATATATTTTTTTTAATTTTAGTTCAACTGCATAAACATTGTCTGAAGTCCTAACACGTTAAGTGGTGTCAATATGCATACACTTCTTTTTCTCCACGAGCATATTCACTGTTCACTGCATTATACTTGACAGTCGTTGACACTTTGTATGAAGATCTGCTGCACATCTTAATACACACAAACTTAATGAAGATCCGGATCTTAATGTAAAAAAAATCTGGGTTTATTGGGGTATTTAAAGCTTTAATTATAGATGATTAAATTTGAGATGTTTGATCACTTTTCAAAATCCTGTATAAACCTTCATGTCATATTTCCTTCTAGTCTTGAGCGTTACAGCTCAAGCACACAAATGTAGTGATATATGACATTTCATTGTCTCCTTATCCAATTTATATCTGAATTGAATGTCTGACCTTTACAGTAGATACTGTTCAATATTTTAAGTTTCTTAATCTAACAGGTCTGCTTTCTGTAAGAAATAACAAAGAGCATCAGCAGGAAAGTGAAATAATATATATAATTCTGAAATGCAGTTTCCTATTTGCATGCAATTAGACCTAAATGCAGACAGGGAAACTTTGGCTTTTCTTTCAGAACAGAGAACTGGGAGGTGTGACTCAGACTTGACTTTAATGCACACCACACACTTTCCATCAGAAGAGAAAATTGCTTTAAATACAGGGTAAGTAGACAGTAAATGGTTTGTAATGTGAGACCGAGGGAAAGAATCTGTCAGAGCTGACATTGAGAGACCTTAAATTCCTGCGGTCTGCTCAGAGATTGCTGTAATATTTGCAAAAGGATTTAAGATAAAAGCTGCAGGTGAGAGGTTTCCTGGAGCCAATATGTTTTTTAAGTTGTTTTATACCCATGCGCCAAATCCATTTCCTGCAAAGGATTGAGGCTATATTGGAAATATTTGTCAAAGCACACATGTAACTGTTATATAATACCCACCAACTTTATAGGTAAACAGCATCTATTTTGCCTGAATCTCTTTGCATTATGTTGCTTTATAATTCTTTTCTCTTCCCCTCAGGTGTGTTTCTGTTTCTGTGTTTGTCTCGATTCAGAGCAAAAGCTCACGCTTTCAGAAACATTCTGTTTGCCTGTCAGAAACAACATGAGGATGTGACATTATCCCTAATGTTGTCTTGTTTGAAACAAGCTACTGCAGTGTTGACTCTGTATTTTAGGAGATATGAAAAGAAACCTTTACATCTTTTTGAAAATACGTCAATTTTTAAGACATTTTATGGAATGCAATAATGCTTTTATTGTAAACAGCTCTGATACATTGTCTAAGCTTTGTTCATACTGCAATCAGATGACAGACTCAGTTTTGTCATTTGTTTTGGTACTAACCATCCACACACGAGGGTCTATTTCTTGTAGTTCCAGCTACCTTTCCAGGCAGACAGGAGCACTTCACCGTCTGTGACCGTTCTTCAATTCGGTTCTTATTGCAGCATCTGTGAGCAGCTATTACTTCACACGTGCCACCCTCTGAGGAGAAGTAAAACAGACATTACATTCAATTTTAGTTAGTAAACACCAGCTCTTATTACAAATAATTACAGTTCCTTGCAAAAATATTCATATCAACTTTACAATGAGCAATTTATGAAACAGAAAAATCACACTTGCTTTGGAAAAAAATTCTTAATCAATCTTTCGTATTTTATTATTACCTGAAACAAAAGCTAACATCTCTTGCGTTATGTCTCATAAAAACACATATTCGTATCATAGTCCCATGTCAGGTTGGAGATATTTTCAGATACAAAAGTATTCTACTTGTCAGGTTTAAAACATGACCTTTGGAGCGGGTCAAAATCTAATGGTCAGGACCACAGCACGTTCTGCCTAAATACTTTCACATCTAGCTTGGTCAGTAGCTGCTCATACAATTAAGTATAATGCATGATAATTATAGACTAAATATAAATAAATTGTTTAAATATATTTAGGAGAGATTTATTTACAAAAATCCAAATAAAAATATGTAGTTGTATCTGAATGAATTTCATAAGCTGTGTGGTTAAACTTTTAGAAATGTAAAGAAAGGTTGATAGTTTTGATGTCATGTTAAAACATTAGAATTATTTCAGATATATTTTTAAGTAATTACTGAGAGGAATGCAAGATATCTGTGAACATGTACTTGTAAAGACTTATTGAGAAACTATTTCTGGAATCTCACAAAGATCCCTCTGGCATGTTGAAAGTAAAAACATAATGAATTGAATGTGTTAGAGTGAAGAGAAAAAAAGTTATTGACAGAAGGAAAGGTCTGCTTTGGGGTTATTAGAAATATTAACTCTGGAACCTCCAAACAATTTTCATCAAACTGCTGGTTGTGTCCTGAAGGATCAGAGGCCTGGACCAAATGGACATGACCTAACCGCAACCGCCAGCGTCTCCCACCCACCGCTCTCAGACTCTCCACAGATGAGAGTTCTGTGGTAAAGGACCATCTGACAATTACACCCGTCAGCGTGACACGAGATCAAGGAGGCTGCAGAGAGCAGAAGCGCTGAGAGGGAGAAAGTATCTGGTATATTGCCAGCAAAGTGATTTGAAGTTATGTTTGACAATGAGCTGTGGGTTTGTGGAATGCGTCATGCCTGGATTTGCATATCACTTTACGACATTTGAATATTTCAGTTTGCAAGGTCCTCTTGATGCAGAGCTGTTTCTCTTAAGGGAAAATCTATCTCTCCACTCAGCCTTACGTGAAACCTTGTTGTATTTAACAAGTAAACTGTATCAAATCACTGCTGATGACCTGATAAAGACCTAGAACGGCTTATAAGTTACCTTAGATTTACTAGAGGAGTTTCATGAATGATGCTCTGATTTAGAATGACACAGAGACCCTGTTAGAGCCTAAAACTATCAGCTTATTCTCAATATACAGATGTTAGCTCAGAAGCTGTACATTGTAAAAGACGCCACCTACCGAATGGAAAATGTTTGAAGCAACTTTAACAACCAACCACTGAATGGAAAAGGCTTGAAGAGAAACTACAAAGCTTAGGAAAATCTATTCTTATCCTCTGGTAGACACGGTTTAAAAATACTTATTTTCAATGCACTGAGATAAATGTTGTAGCAGCATCTATAGCTGCATCTCTTTATCAATGTGTCTGTTTATTTTGTGTGTTGAGAGCTGAGACATTTTCCTTTTGCTTTTTATAATAGCTCAACCTCGGCCAGGTTGGATGTAAAGCATTTCTTTGCTTTACTGACATAGTCTTAGCTGGATTTTGGTCTATAATTATTGGGCAGCTATAACACAGGAAGATGCTGATATTTTCTTATAACCATACTTCTCCAAGATGTTACTCAAGTGTCACATTGCTGCTTGTTTGTTCACCTTTCGCTAACAAACCCTAGAGACCAAAGGAAAAGGTAGTTTTAGGCAGAGGTGGACTTTATTTACATGTGAAGACATCTGAAGACTAGTGTTTGCATTTTTCTTTGTTTTTTTGTGCAGGAGTATCAGACCAAAGTGTACCTAAAACAAATTCATAAATACCATTCTCAAACTATTTAAGTCCCCACACTTTACGATGGATATAAATAGCTTACTTTAAAAGTTGCTGTAAAATTAAAAAGACTGATATAATCTTTGATTTTCATGGAAAAAAACAGTGGATAAGTTTGGAAGTTGGGGTTTTCTTAGCCTTATTTAACTTAAGGTAAATACGACATCCAGCTCTTTTTTTAGGGGGAAATGGGTCTCAACTTGTCTCTGTCATAATCTGATTTATGTGACAGACATTCTTGAAATTATCATTATTTACTTGCCCATCAAAGCCAAAAGAAGACAGCCAAGTTATTCTGCTGAATTTGTGTTTCTCTAGTGAAGATTTTACTTATGCTTTCCTCTATGTAATTGGAATAGGTGTTAAACGGATGCCATTTTCCATTTATTCTTGTGGGACCTCCCTGTTTCAATATTAACCAACCCACTGTTGCTGCAGTTTAATCAAAGAAGACAAATATTTGCCTTGTTTTTTCTATTTTTTTTTTGTCATCGCGGCCTTGTGTCTCTCACTTTTTTTCCAAGTTTTTTCAAGTACAGATCATATTTGCTCATGATTATACACTGTTAAAACATGCTAATGGGTGTGAGGTGTTTATTGATATGATTATAAAATGGGGATGCATGACAATAATTTTATATTCGTTGTCATGGAGATGTGTGCAGGTATGTTTTGTTGCAGTCTCCTGAAAAAGTACTATTCTGAATTTTGTGAGAAGGAAATTTATTTTTATTTTTAATATAGTTAATTAGGTTTTTGGAACATGGCAACACATCATGGTGGCAAGGAGGAGGCAAAAACGAACAAAAAACACATTTAATTTTCATTTGCATACAATAATATAGTCTATCTATGAGGGTTTTTGATGGAAAAAGCTGCCTTTGGTTGGATAATTAATAATTACCTTTCCTCACTGAACTAAATCACAGGGTACGTCCAGTGCTACCATATTAGTCGAATTTATTTAACTCTTAACTTTTTGATCCCTAAAACTTCTCAGTTATTCTGGATTGTCTACAAAAACATCCACTCATCTTAAAATAATCAATATTTACTAAAAAACGTTACTAAAGTTGCTAATTAGATGGTGCGGGCAGAGTTGAAATTAAAAATGGGAATTTGGGTAAAAAAAGCAAGTGAACTGAATTAAGAAATACTTGCTCTTGGCTGTTTGTGAAGTTTAGTAAATTTACCCCTGTTTCTCAAAACATCAACCAACCTTTGATTTAAATAAGCAGGTTTTATGATCTTGAAGTCGGTGTGCTAGGACATGGCATGCTGTCTGATGTGCTCAACAAAAGGGCATGTCTGCACAGCATTAATCGTAATGCGCCAGTGGAAGCAGTGGGGCATCATTTGAAAACAACAGCCCACAGGGGTTTGTTCTTCTTAATGCATCGCCTTAATTGCATAAGACAGCCCCAGATTTCTTCTTTGATCTATTAAAAACACACTACTCAACAGAATTAACTTGCATTGCTTGTTGCTAGCAAACAGAGCAAGAATGCGGGATACTCTATATTTGGAAATCATCACCTCTGAAGAATATATTAAAATCAAATAAAAATGCAAATCATCTTGGTATTTTCATGCCGGCAGGTGCATTGGGTACCTTCACACAAAAGCAATGCAACACTGATTAGTGCTCTTCAAGCTCACCCATGATTTCAGCCTGCAAGTGCAACGCGCTTCATGCTCCAAGAGCCCGTATTTGCCCTCTGAATATTTCAGAGGAAAGGAAAGAATAACATGGATAGATTTGAATGCTTTTCTCAGGTGAGGGCTGGAACCATGCAAGGGTATAATTGTTTTCTGTATTTCCATTTCTTCCATTATCAGGGACATTGAACAAAGTTGCCTTCCCAAATAACAAACACCTCCGGGGTGTGTATGAGTGTGTGCTTGTGTTGCTTTTACAGCCACATTATAATTGACAGAGAACAAGGGTCATGCACAGACTGTCATTCATAGGTTCACAGGTCACAAAAAGCAAAAGGTCACAAGTGGAACCGCTCTGATTTTGTTACCAAGCTCCTTTCTCCTGGCTCTTCATTACTCTGAGCGTGGCTACAGATGCTGTCAGGCAAAAAGGTGAACGCCACCACAGCACGCTCATTTTCAGCTCAGACTGTGATGGATAAGTCAGGACATTGTGCTATATGTAGCAGCTCTTCTGTCATGTCTGGGAGGAATCATGTTATTTTTAGGTCATATCTGGCCTTTGTATTGATTTTTTTATTGCTGATTTGATCTTCAGAAACTTAATCCACAGGGAAGTTAATGTCTCTGTATCAAGTAAAGCTGTGCATGGATGCACTGTCTCTGGTCTCTAACATAGCTTTTTTTTGCTCTAATATAAACATCTCCTTGGAAACAAATTCAATTTTAACTTTTTTAATTTTTTCACATTATCACTACAAAATGCATGTATTGGATTTCTTTAAATAGATCCACACAATATAGTGCTATGAAAAAGTATCTACTTCCTTGTATATTTTCTTCTATTTTTGCAGGAAGTTGCTCATATACATTCCAGATTACCAACCAAATCAGTGCATTTTCTTCCTAAGCAATATGTGTGTTATATATGCGATCAAACATGTTTAATGTACTTGAACATTAAAACATCATAAAAAACAGACAGCAAGAGAAATCAAATGCTTTTGCATAGCTGTATAATTGCATAATTGTGACATGGGAGGGAAATATGTGGTTTCCAAATATTTAAAAAATATATAAATCTGTAAATTGTAATGTGGGTACAGCCTTCTTTACTTTGATAATCCTAAATAGGTAATCTGAAGTAATTTAAATTGATCTGTGTGCACATTCAGCTGTTAGTAAAAAATAATGAACAAACAGGGGGTCAGGAATATAAAACAATCAAAGTTTAGTATCTGACAGACTGCCTTTCAAAAATGAAAAGTGAAATCAGAAAACTACCAAAACTTTGGCATCCATCTAAACTGACAGACAGGGCAAAGGATGTGTTAATTAGAGAAACAGCCAAGAGACCAAAGGAGCAACTTAGATCCAGAGATGAGCTGGGAGAATTTGTTGACAGGACAGCTATCTCAGTAGGTAGGAAGAGAAGCATTGTTATAATGATTCAGCTGTGTTTGATGTAGCTAAATACAGATCAATCCTACAAGAAAACCTTTTAGAGGCTACAAAAGACTAAAGACCTGGGTAGAATTTTCACCTTACACCAGGACAATGACAAATCTAACCATATTCACCTGTAATTATGGTCCAGTCAAAGTTCAGACAAGAATCTAACAGGAAATCTGTGACAAGAAGGAAAAAATGTCCTCAGACACTCTTCATCCAATCCGACAGAATGGGTAATCATTTCTCCACAAAGCTAAGGACAGCATACTCCGCCATAGACTAAAGACTTTTAAGTGCAGCAAAATGGGTTACCAAAATGCATTGACTGAGAGGAAGTACATCCAGATGCATGACACAGTTTTTCAACTTTTTTTTGTGTAAAATAAAAAAAAACAAAAAACATGTTTATATTTTCCTAACACATCATGATTATGAGCTACTTTGTGTGGTCTGTCATGCAAAAAAAATACGGACATTTCTATATCCTAAGGCTTGTGAATAACTCTAGAAATTATCATACACCGGGGAAAAATACAATACAAACACACAGAAATCCTGCAAAAAGATGAAACAAAACAACCATGTAAAGAATAAAGCAACTGGAGACACACAATTACTAAAGTGAAAAACAAAATGCCAATGATGAAAACAAAAAAACCAACAACAATGAGATTAAAAATATCCCTGGAGAAGCACAGAAATAGTAGACAAATACCATAAAAAAAGGAAGAAAGAAAGAAGAAAGATTCAATATATTTACTATAACTGAACATCTAGATATAGAGCCGTAGACTAACAAGTTGCATTGCCAGGATTAGTTCTTGTGTCTTTTTCCGTCAAGGTGTCTTAGACCTCTGCAGGTTGAGTGGGAGGCATTTTACAAGCCTATGCCCAGAGGCTCGATGTATCATCATTTATTCATGCCTACATCCCAGAAATAAAAAAAGAGGAGCAGTACAATGACTGTAACTTGTGTGTAAATGATTTTTTGTCACTTTTCTAAACACTAGCGATACCCAAATAATTATTACTCACTTCCCAGAAGAGTAAACAAAAATAGCGTATCAAAAGGAGAGTACTGTACATCCAAAAAGAGTCTTGCCAAATAAAAAAAAATCAATTATCGATTGATTTGTCATTTGCAAAACTGTAGTAAATACAATGTGAATAAATCTATCAAAGGTCTGCTACTTAATGATTGTTAGTGTTTTAGTTTAAATGACTCAAGCTTGGGAATATCTCAGAAGCCAATGGGTAAGTGACCTGGTGTTTGGTAGAAACAGTCACATCACAATTTTTACAGTAAAAATCATGACATTTATGGTGTTTACCTCAATTGGACAAACTGCTCAAAGAAATATAATATAGAAAAGGTTATAGGTCAAAGAGATTCTTTTCTATTTTCCTTGTTGTATATGTTATTTTTAGACTCTAAAATGTTATCATGAAAATTAGGGCATGCGACTAAATCAGATAAAATATGTGCATTAAGGTTTGAAGAAAAAGTATGTAAATAAAAGTGGAAAATCCTACATATCCAAAGTTATGTCATATACTTTCAAGACACATTTTTTGCAGGGTGAAATACTACGAAGAAGTTAAACAACTGGTATATATACTGTAACAAAAAACAGTCGTATTCAACAAATTCAAATATACATTCTGATGACACTCGGTTATTGGAATAAAAGCTTTTGAAGGTATAACAATGCTACCTTTAGGCAGGTATCAAATAACAGATTTTTTTTACTTGCAGTTTTCTTGGTTACTAAAATAAATCAGTTTTTTAATGATACTCTAAATTCTACATGTTAGTGCTCTACAATGAGTAAATAAGAGTTAACAAATTTAGAATTTGCATTTTATTCACTGTCATAGACAAATCAAAATTATCCACAATGTTGTGGTTCAAGAACAGGCAATACATTTTGAACTATTTAAATAAGCTTTGGACACATATGAAAAAAGCTCTTATGTAGGCTTGAAGGAAGAGGTGTCTCTGATAAATTGCCATCTTGATGTTGTCATAAAGCTTCAGGAAAAAGCCTGGCTTTGCTCATTCAACAGTGTTACTGTAGGTTAACAAAACTAACAAATCCAACAACCTTAGGGTTTATGGTTGGAAGGGTGGGATTGGGGGTTTCGGTATTGTAAAGTCTGTCAGTCCTGCCTTGTAGTTGAACAGGGACCAAATCTCCTCCAAACTGCTCCAGCCTCAGCAGAGATTATCCTGCTGGGATTACCTATGATATTTTAGGGTTTGTGTTTTTGTCAAAAAGCACTTTATGTCAAGGTGATGAAAAATCAAGACCTGGCTCCTTTCTTAGTAAAAATATTGGCTAAAACACATTGTTTTTTGGGGAAAAATGTACACAGTAATCAGCTTCTGTCGTATGCTGTGAGCATAACATGAAAAGAAATTCACTAAGTATTGCATCTACTTTTACTGAGCTTTTTATTTCTTATAATAAAGATTACTTATTTCTATCTGCCTGCCTCTGGAGCATCCACCACCACTCACAACTTCAAATGACAAAATTAAATTCAAAAGACCTCCAGCTGCATGAATCAATAAGAAAACTGTACTTATTTTTGAACTACATTTACAAAGGCTGAGTGCTTTAACAAAATTGTACCATATGCCAGTTATTTTGGGCCTATTTTAATGTCTGTCAGCTGACTTAGGCCTGCAGGAGCTTACACTAAAAATATGATTAAAAGTCTGAATCAGATACAAATACTCTGGGTTTTTAAAGCTGGTTTGCTTTTTATACAATATTGTATCGTCATGACAACCTGTGCTGGAACATAAATGTAATATCTTACAGTTGAATTTTGACCTGATATCCATACAAATAAACCGAACAATTAATCAGTTCTGATGCCAAATGGCAACAATCAGTAAACTGATACAGTCTTTATTCCCTTTTGTCCAGATGAATTATATATCACTGTTAATGTTGTTTTACATGGAGAAATTAGATTCAAATCACAACTAAGGTGTGAAAAAAATTCAAGTCCATATGTCCACAAGCCCCTGGCAAAATTATTTATTGCTGGTTAAATATCAAACTACCAGAGTTATTTTTTACAGTCTTAGACTGTATGTAAGCTGTTCCAACAAGCCATTGTTAGAAAAAAATCCAGCATAGTGCCATAAACAGACGCCTGAACATCGTGATATTGACAGAAAATCTGCATCTTTATAGTTAAAATATTTGTCTTGCCCTTTTGTGTATTTAGCAATAAAAGAAAACCCAAATTTAATCTATCTATCTATCTATCTATCTATCTATCTATCTATCTATCTATCTATCTATCTATCTATCTATCTATC
>JAUZNJ010041347.1:0-10060 GCA_034780135.1 Jordanella pulchra | reverse complement strand
ACCCTGTATAATTATAATAAAGCAGTTTATATGCATAAAACAAGTGGAACACTATGGCGATAGCCCTACTGCTCCACATGTGAAAGCAAAATCCGTTGGATAATTATTCTTACTGCCACATCGCCAGACAGGATACCAAAAAAAAAAAAAAAAAAAAAAATGCGTTTTCTGGTGACATTTAAATAAAACAAACAAAAAAATCATGTTTTCTGCTTTCAGTGATACTGAAACTATTTTTTTCTCCATAAAAGAACAACATTTTAAGGCATAAAGTGCAAAAAGGGTCAACAGAGTATAGAAGGCAGATTTCTGGTTCATGTCAACGCTGCTTTTATCCAACAGTCTGAACAAAGTAAATATAAAGTTAGAATAATTAGATTTACACAGAAACCTTTCTGACAAATTACAGGGAATCAGAAAACTTATTACTTACATTTGAATCCATGTTTAATGTATAGAAACATAAGAAACTTGCAACAGTCAACATACAACATACAATATGACATCATATTAGATTAGATTAGCTATATATATATATTACGGTGGAGTTCACCTGAGGTAACTTCAGGCTTTTTGGTTTTCAGTTGCTCTGAGTAAATTAAACCTTTTTAACATAAACACCCATTAATGTAATTAAAGAGACAAAGTCAGGATAATCAGCAAAACATTATGACCCTTTTTTATTCATATTCAGTAGATAGAACAACCTCTGGGCCATAAATTGCCCTTTAGTCTGTAGTTTACCAGTTGGTGTCCATGGTAACCAGTTAATCTAAACAGGTTTTTTTCAGGTTGATGAACTGTTTTCATCAAACAAGTATTTTATTTGTTTCTAACTGTCCAGTCGCTTCAGACCGTTTTTGTTTTTAATTGGTTCTAGGTTCCTGATATGATCCGTCATCCTTGCAGCTGAACATTTCAGGCCACAGCAGGAAACTGCTGCAGAAAGGCTGCAAATATCTTTATCTAAAATGTTAAAAAGGATAAAAAAAATGAACAAAAAATGCATCAATTGTTCACCAAATAATCCCAAAGACAGTTTTCCACTTTTGAACATCATTTTTCTTGTACATGTGGTGGGGGGGGATTTTTCAGAGTGATGCCCTGGCGTTGCCATAACAACACTACTCTTGAGCAGGCTGTTTTTTAGTACCTGTAAAATAATCTTTGGTAGAAAACAAACAGGAAGAAGTGAAGATTAAAACAGATGACTTTGGAACGTCTGTGGTTTCCTGCTGCTAACGACTTTTATGAACACGTCAGATTTGTTTTACTTCTCAGATACAGACTCTGCTTTTTTAGGATTTCCTCGGAGAAGAAGCTGAGATCTGATCTTCATAGTGAACTACTGATCCTCAGTTCATCGGACAGATCAAGAGCTGGGTGGAGGAGACTTGGGTCGGTCTTGGGTTGGTCCTGATGCTTCTCATGCTTTTAGATCTCAGTTCAATCCGATGTCTTCAGCTCATTTCTAAAGCACCAACTCACATCACGTCACTATAAGGCTTTTTACAAACACACTTCATCAATCAGTCGTATTCCTCCTCTGTGTAAAATGCAGGTAGGAAGTTCAAACATGAGCTGCTGCCCTTTAATTCGTGATATCTAGAAAAGATTTGTCAGGACTTTACTCTTGTATAAACATCATGTTTGTCAGGGGAGTGAAATGCAGAGAACCTGTTGATACGATACGCATCACATCACATGTGTCACGATACGAAATACGCTGATAAATTACAAAGACAATATGTTGCAATTTTTATAATAATACAGCTCTGTGCTGCCACCCAGTGGCTGGATGTTTAGAAGTGATATTACAGTGATGGATTCTTGCCAATTTTTTACATTTATGATCCATTTCTATTTTGAATCAATAGGCACATCGTCTGCTGAAATATTGTGATATTTTGATTCGATGCAAATATCATAGTGAAAATATTTAACAAAGCCATTTTACACCCATGAAGTTCTGCCAGAAGCTTCAGTTAACTGCTGCAGGGAAGAACAAGAGAGTATGGAGTGAATTTAGTTCCAATATTGGTGCAACAGAAAACATGTTATATAATCAAAATTTGAAAAAAAAAGTATTCCAGAAATAAAACTTTGCAAAACGTCTTAATGAAAAAAGATATGTTTGCTCAGATTAGATGCTTTTTAGGGATTTCTCTTTTGAAGTTTTTTTTATATAGATTTTGTGTTTTTTTTGAAACTTTATTTTTCAGATTACTAAGTTGCATATTTTTCAGGTTCCTATTTGTTTTGTTTCTTGGTCAGATCTTTTTTCTGGAGTGAAGATGTTTCTATTGGTCTGGTGGACGTTAGCAAAGATTTTATTGTTCTTAAGGTGAAAAGAACATGATCAGTAAAACATAATTTGAAAAGGTGCAATTCATAACTCCAATCCAAAGAAGAAAATTAAGAAAAGTTTATAATATAAAATCTGTTCATTTTTACAAAAAATAAAGCTTGAACAAGTGGAAATAAAAAAAACAATCTAAGAAAACAGCAAAAATGTTTCTTTTACTATCAACTCTTTCAAAGTTTCTTTTTTTAATTATCTTTTTTGTAGCATTTTCTTTGAATAGAATAATGGAACAAATTTCCCTCCATAGCATGAACCATTGATATGGACACTGGAAAAGCCGCCGCTCTGGGTTATGCAAGAGATTGTTTGTTCTTTTTTGATTTCCTCTTGTTGAAATAAAAAAAACATTAAAAATAGAAAAGAGAGAATAGTTTGAGGAGAAAATCAAATCAAGATTTTACCTTCGCCTAATTTGATCCCAGCTCCTCTATTAAGCTTAAAATACCCAACAGTCAGAAATATTTGCTCAGTTTCCTGCTATTTGTTTTTCTTTTTTTTCGGACTAAAACAGTTTCTCTGTTTAAATCCAAGTTTCTGTTTCAAACAGGGGTCTTGTCCCCCATCGGGGGGTTGAGCGCCCCCTGCTTGTCATGTGCATCAGCGATCCAGTGGTAGCATTCAGTGGCGTTCTTGTTCCTGGGCTTCACCCCCCGATGAGTGCAGCAGAAAAAAGCCACTGCCACCATCAACAGGAGGAGGACGCAGACGGACACAAGGACGCCCACGAGGAGCGCCGTGTTGTTCGCTTCGTGCTCCCCACTTCCCCCACCCTCATCCAGGGATGGGGGGAGTGTACTAACCTCAGTGGGAGCAGTGACGCCATCAGAGTGGGTAACATTATTCTCCTCCCCAGACGTCTGTCCTGGGAACTGGGGGTAGTCATGAGGACGGTGCTTTTCCTGCTCGCCTTCTTCTCCTCTGTCTGGATCCGTATGTGACTTTGCAGGATTTTCTAACCTTTGAGAGGAAGTGGAAAACCCCGGCCACCAGTTCCAAGCTCCCTCTGGGTCAGTAGATGTGGAGAGGAATGGCAGGGCTGCAGTAACATCCTCCTCATACCGGTGGGACAAAACACTAAAGGAAGTGGTGGGAAACATTAAGGTGTCTGTAGCTGTTTCTTCCAACCGAGATCTCTGCTCCAAATCCTCAGACCTTTGTGTCACAGAATGAAGGGGAAGCTGTGAGGCCCTGGTGACCCCGATCACCTCGGGTTCAGAAGCTGTTGATGCACCGGCCAGAGGTCGCTCCTGATTGACCTGCCGGTCGTCGCTGCTGGGTTCTGCGGCCCAGAGATCCCATCCAAAATCAGGCCAGTGACCCGTCAGTACGGGAGGCGTAGCGGACCCGGTCACATCGGCCCCTATTTTCCGACATGTCACCTGATCAGACCAAAGTTCGTAGCCTTCCTCACAGAAGCACTGAAAACCACCGACATGATTCGCACACATCTGCTCACACATCCCAGGAAACTGGCACTCGTCCACATCGACGCATCGGCTGCGTTCCTCGCTGTCAACAGAAAAACCCCTGTTACACCAGCAGGCATAGGAGCCGTCGGTGTTTTCACAGTGATGCTCACACAATCCATCCAAGCACTCGTCTACGTCCTCACATACCCCCTCTTTACTGAGAACATAACCCTTCCCACACCTACACTCAAACGACCCCGGTAGATTCTCACAGAGCTGTGGACACGGAGACCACAGACACTCATCAACGTCTTGACATGAACGTCCATCTTGTGCCAACTCGTATCCATCGGGGCAGGCGCAGCCATAACCCGACGGAAGAGGCAGGCAAACAAACTCGCAACCGTTCCCCCAGCAAACCTCAGGCTCACAGGTCCGTCCGTCACTTTTGAGATAAAAACCCTGGTTACAGTCGCAGACAACCTGACCGAAACCTTCTCTGCAGACATGGTCACATCCTCCGTTGTCCTGCGAACACAACTGGTTTGGAATGGGGGGGCCCGGGCAAAACGGGGGTTCTTGAGACCAACCCACCAAGCCGTTTTTTCTCAGCGTACAAAAAAACAGCTTGTTTTCATGGGTGTTTGCAGGGCAGGAAACGTTAGCGATGGATCCGAGCGGCACGTGAGTCAGGATGGTGCTGACAAGGTTAAAAGGCGTTGTGTAGGAGACGCTTCCTGAACCCCCACTGCCCGAGGCAGAACACATTCCTCTGTAAGCAAAGTGGCAAAGATACCCGTCGACAGGGACAAAGCACGGACCGTCGCCCCACATCAGGTTCTCCCTGCGGTCCTGAGTGCTGTATCCCAGCGCCACGCAGCGAGGCACGCCACACATGCCGGGAGGCTCCTCTCTTTGCCAGTTGGTGTACTCCGTGTCTTGATCACCGGTTGTCCAGGAGAAACCTCTCAGCTGATGGGAGCTGCACTGATGAGGTGGACGCTGCAGGCCAATCCATACTTTGACCTTGGTGCGTGACCCCCGCAGGTCCAGAGAAGAGAAGAGTGCAGCTATGGAGCTGGCGTCCACTCTGCGCTTGATAGTGGCTAAGTTTCCTCCTCTCTGTTTGCAGGACCTCCATGAGTCCAAGAAGATTTTAGGTTCAAAGTAGATCACAAAGCAGCCCTCTGTGTTACAGAAGGCATCTCCTTCTCTCAGCTCTTGGCTCAGAACCGAAGCGAATCCAAACACAGAGGCTAAGAGGAAAACAGCAGAGCTACTGAACAGAAAGCCCATCATTGTTTTCTGATGAATATCTGCTTCCAGCCTGGATCTGGGTTGAGTTTCTCCCCAAAAGCACAGAGATCATGAAAACTGTCCCTCAATACAAGGCGGGATGACGGGACGGGGGCTGGAGCTGATTGAGGGAAAACATGGTTTGTTTTAGAAAGAAGTGCAAGTTGTGGGAGGGTGGGGTGTGTGGGGGGGGGGCACATGATGTTTGTCAGAGTGGGGGAGGAGCAGAGAAATGCTCGCTCTGGGAGAGCATGGTGTGGTTTTCATAAAGCATGTTCTCACAGTTTGCTCCCTCACTATATACCAGGAAAAACACATGAAATATTGAAGTGTAACATGTGAAACCTGGAAATTTCAATATTATAATAAACATGAAACCCCTTCCATTAATTCAGTAGCTGTGCACTTTGACCTCCTGCATCTTACCAGGGTATTTTATTTGACTGATTTCATGCAGCCTCCAGTCATGGTGGACTAAAAACTACCGACTCTTTTCTTCATCCGTTTTCCTTCATACTTGAATAATCAAATGATGCAAAAGTACCTTAGAAATGTAGAAAAAACTCCTTTCTTTTACATATTGATGTAATTTTTCTCTCACGCAGAGATCAGTTTCCTGCGTGGTCAAATAAAGTCGTCAGCATCTTCCTGGGAAGGTTTCACATGTTATCAGGGAAACAGATGAAAGTTACGAGGATCATCATCCTCATACCGGAAACTTCACAATATCTCCTCAGAATAGAAGAATTACTGACGGAAACAATTAAACTCTGAATTAAACTTATTTCAGTAAATGTGATATGATCCAAACTAAAGAGAACGTGGTTCTCGACAGGTTTCAGTATCATGAGAATAAATTCATAATGTTACCAGATTACTGTATTACAAGGTTAAAGTGGTAATACTATGAGAATAAAGTCTTTACTATGACAACTGTTTACTGTCATCTCCTGCATTGAAATGATGACGGTTGTAAAGTTAAACTTTTGTGTTTTACAACTAAGGAAATATTAAAACTTTTAGCCAGTCAGCATCAATTATTAAGCTACTATTTTACACAAACGGAGCTTCGGTTGCTGGTTTACATGTTCTGGTCAGAAATTGTTTGGGAAGTTTTTTCTGAAAAGACTGAAAATCTAAAGACTTTATTCTTGTGATGTTCTGAGAATAAACTTCCATAAATCATTTATACCTTGTTATATTATGATTTTTGTCTGGTAGTATTATGAGAATAAATTATTATCATTATCATTTTTCCTTAATACTTTGTTGTAGAAAACCATCATTAGTAAAATGATTTAATAATTCAGCACTGAAATTTGTTTGAGATCCAAACGTTTATTTTGAATAATGTGGAAGGAGCTTAATTAGCTTTAAAGCTAATTTAGAACAACTGGAACATTTTGAAGCTAATTCACATTTAAAATCAAAGACAGATTTAACATTTCAACAGAATTATATTTTAAACAATGAATTGCTGTTAAAATTATAGATTCTTAATGTTACAGATTATTAGAGTCACAGACACAGAAGCGAAAAACCAAAACAGGCCAGAACCGGTCCAATAAAAGTCTAGAAGGCTGTTTTAGAAATAAACCAAATGTTTCCAGTCTCAGGGTGAGAAGTTCAGGAGGAGTAGCCATAGTTATAAAAAGCATTTGTACTTTTCTTATTTAATGCGCCAGTAGACTCCACTGGTAAGACGTAAACTGTCTGTCTGTATAATGGTGCATTCAGGGGAGTCTGTTCCTGGATCCGGACCCTGCTAAGGTTAGCTCAGAAACATCAGCTGCTCTGGTAACGCAGACAGTCCCTGCAGAGACAGAAGGAGGATCCTAAAGCAACGTTCTTCCCCAGATGGCATCCAGACATGTTTACATTGAATCCATTTTACTCACAGACCTTTAGTAGATCACT
This sequence comes from Jordanella pulchra, assembly GCA_034780135.1. Lineage (NCBI taxonomy): Eukaryota > Metazoa > Chordata > Actinopteri > Cyprinodontiformes > Cyprinodontidae > Jordanella > Jordanella pulchra. The sequence continues at coordinate 3,073 of JAUZNJ010041347.1, read as the reverse complement.
GATGAATCCATTTGATACTGATGAAATATTCAAAGTTTGGGACCAAAACAACATCTTACAGAATCCACTGCACTGATGTTTATTATGTTTGCTGATGAAACAAACATTTTTGTTGTTGATGAAAATATAGGAACATTAATATTATTAGCAGAAAAAAAACATCTAAGTTAGCTAGAAAAAATGTGTTTTTAGACGTGATGAAATGAAAATAAATCCTCTGGCAAACGATTCTACGCTAATATAAACCTATAAATACATGGATTTGAAAATTATAAATCCTAAAGACTTATTTTTTAGTCGCAATGTTAGACAAGTTGGAAGCCCCACATTAAATACATTAGAAACCAAATTCAATAATCTATTGAACTCTTGTTTTAAATAAAACATTTGCTAAAAGAAAAAGATTGGTATTTTCTATATTCCTCTTTTCTTTGTGCCATGTTGGTTGTTCTGTCACACTTTTGATATGATGGTTTAGTTACTGTTGAGGAATATTTAGTGACACAAATTAATCAATACAATCAGTACATTTATACAAAAATAAAAATTACAATTCAGCAGTTTCAGCCATGTTTGTTGTTTGTTTGTTTGTTTTGTAAATAATGTTTAAAGTGTTGAACAAAAGTTTTCCTTTTGGAATTCAGAAATTGGCTTGAAATAAATCTTTTTAAAATTGAAAACGCTGCTATTTAAGGCGAACATATAATAGTTGTTATAGTTTTGGTTTGAACAGACGAGGCTTCAACCTGTTGCTAAAAAGCTGGTTCAGAGATTCAGATTGTTTTTCTTGTTTCCTTTCTCTCTAATGTTGGAAAATTTACCAAAATAAAATTAATAAAATCCAGTTTAATCAAAAACTGGGTTTTAATTGATACTAAATAATTTGTGTTTGTGACTCTAGATAGACTTTAACAGCTCAGTTTGGAGGCTGATGTGTCTGACAGACACTTCCTGCCTTATAAGGACACAGACACAGTATCCCCCCCCACCCAAACACCCCCACAGCTATTTTTACTGTGTGCAGTCACTGACAGCCTGAGGCTTGTTACAGATAATAGAAGACGGAGCAGCTCAGGTGTTGAGATAAAGTTTCTGCTTTTAGATTAACATGATGTTTAAAACGAAAACAAAACGCCTTCATGGAACCAAACTGTCATCTGTGGCTACGATGCTTCTTATGCACCGGAAAAATTACTTCCTTTCTTTATCTGAAAAACTATGAACATGAAAAAGTGATAAATATATCGAATAATTGAAATTGGTTGCTGCAATCTTTAACTTTATGGAGTTAGTTGCTGGTACGAATCCCGTGTGACTCTGAGGCCGAAGCGTCTGATAGAAAATCATCTGTCTGGTTTTAATGAAGGTGATTATTGTCTACGAATGTTCGCCTCCAGTCGTTGTTCTTAAATTCATTTCTATCAAACAAACACAAAATATTCCATCATGTGGAATTTTCTTTGATCGTTGCTAATTTATCAAACATTTAATGTCAATATTCCCGCCCGTACTTGGTGGATCCTCCTTCCCATTGGGTCCTTTGGATCAACTGGGTCCAAACAGAATAGCTTCAATAAATAAAAATAAAATAAACTGTACAAAAACAGACACCAATAAATGAAACAATAACACATCACAGAGGATCGTAAATACAATGGAGTAATATAGTGGGGCCCCCAGTTGTCCTGGGCCCCTAAGCTGTTGTTTAGTTCTCTTCTGCTTTGGGCCGGCCCTGCTTTTGGATGATCAGTGGAACCAGGAAGAACCCGAAGCAATGCACTTTCTTATTTTTCTGTTTTTAATAACTTGCTGTATTATCGTCATTATGGGATGTAACGTGTGGAAAACAGCTGGAGGTTCGTTAAATGTGGGAAAAGTGCAGCGATTGGGAAAACTCTCTGGTTTCACTGTTAATTTGTTTTTAGGTAAATAAAGTTTATCAAGCTCTTTTCAGAGGTAAAGCAAACACAAAGTGCTGCATGGAAAACCATTGAAAAATAACAATAAAATGACAATAAAAATGAATCTTCAATAAAAGGCTGGTTTAAAAAAGAAAGCTTTTTAACTGTTTGTTTTAAGATGAAAATAAATAATAAATCTCGTTGCCTGAGACGAGTCACTGGATGAATGAGAGAAATCGAGCTCATTGATCTGATTGATTCCTCCATCAGGCTGCAGGGGAGACGTCTGTGCAGCCATTTACTATTGTTTTCATTTTCAAACCTCTTTCTGATTTTGTTTTCCTTAAAAACTTTGTGGTTTTTCCATCTTGTTGGTTAATCAGGGTCACTATAAATCAGCACATGAAGGAAAAGCTTCTTGTAAACATGATTCTCTCTATAGGAGCTCCTCTGCGCTCAGCTAAACGTTTTCTCATGCTCCAATCTTGGCCTTACCCAAATAAAACAGGAAGTTTGGGGTCAGCCTATCAGAGGGAGGTCAGGCAGAAAATGGAGGAGAGCTGAGTCACACAGGAGGAATGTTAAAGGACAGGGAGCAACCAAGCTCCTGGGAGACACTTTCTCAGCACCAGACTATTTTAGGACCCTTTATTTTCTGACTGGAGTTTTTACAGAATATACTAAAAATATATTTTTCAGAAACACAATAAAATAAAGCCTTATCTTTAAACCATGGGGTGGGGTGGGGGGCAGACTGATGTGTTTGGTAGATGGGTCATTGTGGAGCAGAGCCGTTTGCCTGCATTGATTTATGAACTAAAGCATCAAATCCAGAGTTATATGAGCTAATATGGAGGAACGTCAGCTGTCTGCTTCTTCTTCTTGATTTTTATGGCAGTTAAATATCAGAATGCCATATTTTGTTTGTTGAATCTCTAATAATATATCATGGCTTTATAAACTAATGAATGATGAATGTGAACAAACCACGGCTCTTAATGTTCTGATCTCCATCAGTTCTACTGCCAACATTAATTAATCATCCAAAAAACATAAAACCACGGCTGCCCAAATCACGGCAGAATTAAATGTGCTCCTCAACTCTCCTGTTTCCACCAAAACTGTCCGTCGGGATCCACAGGGTCAATATACACGGCCGGGCTGCTATAGCC
>JAUZNJ010041346.1:0-10060 GCA_034780135.1 Jordanella pulchra | reverse complement strand
AAATCTACTTTTTCATGGTATTCTAATTTTATGACCAGCACCTGTACATCCTCAGCAGCTTTAAGGTGAGGGGACATAGTGGCCCCAAAGCAAAGCTGTGATCCAGAAACAAAAGAAGTCAGAATTTGTTCTTGAATAAATGTTTTCTAGATACGGATATTTAATAACCATTTCTTTATGGACTTTAATTGATGCCATTAATCAGGTATGTTGATTGGTCTCCTTGTCTTTAGGGATAGATTATTTAGGTGGGCCGCTGGTTTTCTTTTCATCTTGAACTTTTTATACTTGACTTCAGTTCCAGAAGTGTTGCTTAAAACCAAACCCTAATGTATTAAAAAATCAACTTTTTTTTTAAATGTTGAAAGTCCCATGTTGGCAGGTGATCACATTTACCCTTTGCATTGTCTGTTATTCACGCTGCTGAGCCTTTAAGGAGATAATCTAACCAATAATGATCAGGTTTTTTACCTGAGTCTGACACGAATCACCTAATCTAATCCCCTCCACTTGTCACAGCAGAACAGATACATGAGAAAATATTTCATAAATGACCAGATAAAAGAAGAAGTGTCAGACACCTTCAGCTGTTCCACAGCTCTACAGAAAGCAAAGATGAACTAGCATGACTCAATGTCTTTGTTCTGGTTGTTTTTGTTTTGAAAATCCTGACTTGGACTCTGACGACCTTGCATGGTCCAGCCTCTTCCATCACTGCAGACTTCAGATCTACTCGTAGTCCCAGATCAGTCTTCCAGATTATCCTAGACTTTGAACTGAGCCTCCTTCGTTTTCCTGTGTGAGCCTGGGCTGTAGCAGCTGTAGATGTTTTTATGTAAACTCTTGTTTATTTTACAGCGGGGATATTTCAGGATACTAACAACACCTCTGGGATCCTCACTGGCCTTCAGTTGGTTCTGAAGGAACCTGGAGGAACAGGTTTACCTCAAAATAGGTCTTTAGTTGATCAACTGACATGTTTTCTATAAAACTAAATGTTAAACTTTGCTCTTTCTCAGGTCTGATGTTTGACCTTTAGGTCAGCAGGTATTTATTTCCTTCTTTCCCTGGAATATCTGGATCAATTAATGCTTCCTCTGAGTCAATACTAGCTGAACTGTTCTAGGTCCGGTTTGCTAGCAGCTTTGCTCATTTAGATTGATGATCAGAAAAGAAAACAACAAGAATGTGTGGAAGCAGCGTCGCTGCTGAGGAAAACTTCCCAGCAAAAAACATTTATTCAGCCTGAGTCTCAGTTTCTGTTTGGTTTGGCAGAAATGTTTCATTTTGACAAGATTATCAGATGCAAACAGAAAAATATGAGCAAGAAAAACTGAGATGATGGAGATTGTTTTATACCCTGAGGAACAACGCTTTGTCAAAATATAATCTCGTATCCAAATTAAGAGGCGTAGAAAACAGAAAGAGTCCGTGGTCTTTTGAGAATTGATCCCTTTCCGCCTGGTTTTCATGGCTTCCATCTGTGCTTCAGTTTGCATTGGCCTGAGGTCCCTGTAGGTCCACCTTAGATCTGCAAACACAACATGAGGACCACAGTTAGTTAGCTGACCTGCAGGTTGTTCTTCATCCTGTGTGACATGAAGCTAACCTTCCTAATAACCCTGTAGAATAAAGCTTTAACCAGACGTTTCTCTTGTCTATCTACAGTATTAATCTGCAAACATTGAGCTATAAGTAAGTCTTTTTTTTCTTGAAAGAACTTAATTTTCTGTTGATTTGAGCATTCAGACAATTTGGCAATAGAATAAGAAGATTTATGTTTAAAGTAAGAAAAAAGCTCTCCTTTTAAATTCCTTATATCTAACATTTTTTCTTTGGGAAATCTACTCATCCCATTGGCTGATTATCTTATTAACCTTTATAATTAGCAAAAAAAACACTTATTTTAGGAAATATCTACTTATTTTTCGATCAGTTTTTGCAGTACAGTTTGCAGCACATCTTTAAAGCTGAGCAGGTTGTTCTACATGCTGCATAAAACGAAAACAGTTCAAGTTAATTGAAATGTTAAATCATTTAACTAGTTATTGATTAATAAAATAGCAGACATTTGGAGTTTAATTGCTTCTGTGAGGTTTGGGTAGAGGGAGGGGAGCCTTTTGGTGGATGCACTTAAAGTTAAAAGGATATGAGTCTTAATTGCAAATATACTTTCAAATGTTAGCGTTTCTCTTATTGAGCACTACTAGTTAAAAACTGACTATAATTCTAATTATCAATGTCTATTGATTGCATCTTTTCTTCTTCTGCACCTCCTGAACAGAATTTCTACCAACGTATCACGCTGGACGGAGCGGACTGATGCGGGTCAGTACCTGCAGGGACCAAGACATTGTTGTAGTGAAGCTGCTTCTGTTATAAATCAGGCAGCAAGTCTCATCTGCTCCCACCTGTTGTGAGTCATGTGACTTTTGACGAGGTGCCCTGCAGCCAGAGCACTCATCAGTGAGAGCTCTCCAGCCAGGACGGTGGCACAGATGATCCGGGCCAGCTGGCGGGCATTCTCCCCTGGGCTCTGCTGACTGGCACCTTGGACGCCCAGCATCTGAGCAAACACACAAACACTTACTGGATGAAGATATGCTGGAGAAGAATGAGCTGCCTGAACTGGACGACGATTTACAGGAAAGGATTGAGCAGCATCAGGCTCTGGGTTAGACCAGAGAAATGAATGGAGGTGTCGTACCTTGAGGCAGGCTTGTTGGGGGGGCAGGTTGGTGCCTCCTCCTACAGTGCCCACCTCTATAGAGGGCATGGTGCAGCTGATGTACAGGTCCTTCCCCTCCGGTCCGGACGGCTCCATCAGAGTGATGCAGTTACTGCTGCCCACTGACTGGGCTGGATCCTGCAGGTCAGAACCGTGTTTAAAGCTCAGGTGAAACAAACGGCTGCACTACGACTCCGCAGAAGCAGTTTACCTGGCCACAGGCTATGTAGAGGGCAGCCACCAGGTTGGCGGCGTGTGCATTGAATCCACCGATGCTCCCCGCCATGGCGGAGCCCACCAGGTTCTTACTGATGTTCACCTCTATCAGTGCTTCTGTTGTCGTCTTCAATACCTGAGAAATGGGGGAAACAGGGAGATGAACGGTTGTTGGAAGAGAGATGTTTCAGCCCACCCGCACCACAGGCTGCCTTAGAGCAATCGGTGCAGCTCACTGTAGACATTAAGCTGGAAGACTACAAGACAGAGCAAAGATCCAACATCTAAAGTTAACCAGAGACAGTCCTCCCCTCTGAAAGGAAACCTTCTTTGTTCATAATGATCTCCTAAATCTGTCCACATGTAATTATCCATCTGCCACTAGAATCCACTGATCCCAGTTGGTCCTCTAATCTCTGCAGTCGTGTTTCCAGCAAGAGTGTCTATACTGATCGGTTTGTGGTGAAACGTCACTATATAGAAGGATTACATCATCCTTGTCGCTCTCCAGACCAGATTTATCCATAAAAACTATGATAAAGAAAATATCCAAAACACACAAAAATACAAATATAAAATTTGATAGTTTGGAAGTTAAATATCTGTTAAAATCAAAAAAGGAAAACAAGCAGAAAAGATATAAAAGGGTCGAGCAGCAATACTCCTGTATTAAAGGAGCTTCAGAGGAGCAGCAGATATTTAACCGGGTCATGTTCTTCACTGATGTTCACATGTAGTTCTGCTCCATCTAAAAGTCCTACTTAGCTTAGAAAAATAAGTGAGAAGAAAAGACAACCACCATCCAACTAAAAGGTCCCAGTGCATAAACGTAACACAAATTGTTGATCAAACTGTACGCAGATGATGTGAGGATATTATCATGCTGCAGAAAACCAATGCACAGTTCTTTAACGCTGTTCTCTGTGCAGAGTGAACCGACTCCTCTTACCTCTTGGACCACCTTTGCAGGGATGGTAGCCTCACAGACGACCGACTTTCCCCTGCCTTCGATCCAGTTGATGGCAGCAGGTTTCTTGTCTGTGCAGTAGTTCCCACTGACAGCAACAACCTGCAGCTCAGGGAAGTGCTGCTGCAGTCGGCTCAGAGCTTTCTCCGTTCCCTGCAGACAATCAGGCTTCCTGTTAGAGAAAGGCTGCTCACGGTGTCCAACAGAGCCATGAGCACCAGTTGAAAGAAACATTTCCCTGCAGCGTCTGGCCTGTGCTGCAAGGAAATGACTCTAAATACGAGTTCAGTGAGGAGGAAACTGTTCACATCTCTGGTTTTCCAAAATATTTGAAGTATTTTCTCACATTGATGGAAGGCAGCATTTTTGGACAATATACGTTTATATTTTCCGTATTGAAGAAGGTTGTAATAATATGAGGATTATGTCCTCTTGGTTACCTTGGAGATCATATTCATTCCCATAGCGTCTCCTGTTCTGCACTGAAAGCGAATGTAAAGATTTCTTCCTGCCAGACCAACCAGCAGCTTCTGTAACCGAGCAAACCTGCAGATAAATGATGAAAAAATGAAACATTATTCAAATGTGAAGTGACAGAGTCCTAAAAACAGAAGCCATGCTCACCTGCTGGTGTTGTCAAAAGCCTCTGAGATGTCCTGAAAACCGTCTGGGCTCTCCAGCCAGGCCTTGACCTCTGCGGCCTTGCAGGCAGTCGGGAGTCGGACCACGGGTCCACGGGTCATGCCGTCAGCCAGGATGCGGCTGCTGGCTCCTCCAGCCAGCTAAAGCAAGCAGGGAAAAAGCTAATCAATCAGACGTCTTCTTACCAACCGATCAGTGATGTGTTTGATGCTAAAAATCAATCACAGGCGAGTTTGTTTCGTTTTATTTTAGTAATCTCAACAGATATCAATCATGCACTGCAGGAACTGAGACATTAAAATATAAAACTTCCTCGTCAAGAGAGAATTTGGTTCTGGTTCTTTCTGCTTTAGTCCTTAATGAAGTCCTGCTGGTTTCTGCAGCTCTGCTGTGGCTCCTTTACCGCCTGCTTCTGGTCTCCAATGTTAGAAACAAACACCTTTATTAAAAATAAACCTCATTTAGCACTGCATTTTTAAATACACTACTGCCAAGATCTGAAAGAGGCGCCAGTAGCTGCTGACCTACAGTACAGCATCATTTGAAGTCATGTTGTTTTCTGATTGGAAACAGAAAAACATTTCCCAGAGATAATAAGACAGAGAAAAACAAACTTCCCTCGACTCAGAGAAAAACCTGCATTGGAGAAAACAGCAACCAAACACTTCTGCTAATAGCTGGAGGTGTTTTTATGTCTCTGTTCATCTTTTGTAAAAGCTCAGAGTCCGTGAGGTTGGAAGGGCTCTTTACCAACACCCTAATCTTTCCACAGGTTCTGCTACACAGACTAACTAAAAACCCAAACACTGGTTCCGATCAGAAGAATGAAGGCCTGAATGTTGGGACCAATGGTTGATGTTTGTCTCGTCTAACCACAAAGTTTTCACGCCCTCTGAGATTTCGCTGAGTGGAACCTGTTGTGTTATGAAATACTTTACATCCGATGATAAACATTCTCCTGCAGCTGTAGAGATAATATTTCGTATCAGTAGATCAGAGACTCACTGCGATGGCGCGGCAGCCACGGTTGGTGCTCGCCACTAAGCACCCCTCTGTCGTCGCCATGGGAACCTGGAACTGCTTCCCGTCAAGATGTAGCGGCCCTGCTACTCCCACTGGTACGGGGATGTAACCAATCACATTCTCACAGCAGGTTCCCATGACCTAGGGGTCAAATCCTGGTTAGAGGCAGGGCTCCATGGTCTGTGTGTGTGGGGGGGGGGTCTCCAGGCCCACCTTGGAGTAGTCGTAGTTGCTGTAAGGCAGGGAGGAGAGCGCAGAGGGACAGGAAAGCTTTGCAGAGATCATCTGTCTGCGGATGTCCACCCCTCTCTCTGCCGTCTCCATCAGAGCCTCCAGCTTGTATGCTGGGATGTGTTTGGAGGCCACCAGTAGCATCACCTCAGCGTCGTTTAGATGACGCGGCCCGAGCTGCAGAAACACAACCTGAGGTTTTACTGCCTGAGGTAAGCAGCTCACTGCTGCCTCTGTAAGAGCTGCTGTCGTTACCTCAGGGTTGTTAAGGATGGAAACACATTCCTCAAGTCTTCTGGGGTTCTGGTTCTGCGGCACACTTGGCTCGCTGTTCTCAGACTTCATCCTCCCGTCTTCTTCTCCGATGACAAACAAGCTCTTTGGCTGGCGGTCGGTGGGTGTGGCCGGAAACGGCCGGATAACTTCATCTAAGGATGGAAAGTGGGATAAGTCAACGAGCCACGAGCCGATCGGTGTCGCCGCCATCAGTGAGGGCAGACCAACCTCTCTCCTCCCGGCAGACGGGAGCAGGGGCTGCATGCACGGGTGCACAGGGCTCCTTCATGCAGCAGGTCTCGTTGTACTGTGGGTTTGGGCTGGGGGGGGGCAGAGTGATGGGGTTCCTGAGGGACAGCGTTGACTCCATCTCCACTTGCTCAAAGAAGATGTACTTGATGGCCAGCAGCAGGGCCAGGGTCAGACAGATGACCTGCTCCACGTCCATGGTGACCATTCTGCAGGACCAACACACCGAACCAGTTACTACCGGCAACCGGCGGCTGCTTTGGAAACTGCCTTTTATAAAAAGAATAAAACTTGTTTTTATTTATCATTTGATGAACAGGCCTTTTCTGCAGCAATAACTCAAAGTTATTATCAAAGTTTACTGTTTACCTCGTTTGTTTCATTCTAACCTTCAAATAAATGTCTTTTAATCATAATTGATACGTCAATCTGCACAAAATAATCCAGGATGATGAAGTGCAATGTGACAAGATATGTATATTTTTTTTTTTAAAAAGAAAAGGAAACCCAGCATTTTGTGTACAAGTCTGTCGTCTTTGATATGAAGACCTGAAAAAAAATCATGAAAATAAAGAAAATCTGCTAATTATTCCTGCATGATATCGTTGTTAACGAAGGCTGTGACATCATTGGGCGGAGTTACATTGACTGCATGGGATAAAACCCCGAAGTGTCTGGATGACCCTCACCTGGACAGGTAGAAGTGCCAGAGGGGCATTTCTGGTTCGATTCTTCGAGGAGACAGCTGGTCCAGCTCCATGCCAATATGTCCGTTAGCAGCTGTTGCGTTCGTGGACGACGGTTTGGAAATCCAGCGGCTGTGAGCGTGAACCATCACCAGTCCCAGAGACTGCACACACAGCAAGCAGCGAGCATTCAGACGGACCCACTACAGAGGATTTCCTTGGCATGCAGAACGTTACCATGATCATCTTGACCCTCTGGGTTACAGGGTTTGGTTTGTTGTCCTCCTCCTCCATCACTCTGGAGAAGTCACTCAGCTGCCAGATGGGGTGGCCCTCCTGACTCTCACGGGACAGCTGAAGCCAAAAAAGATCAACAGGATGAGAAACGCCTCACTGCCTCAGCTGTGTCCGTACAGAGCCAGCAGGCGGCTTACCTCCAGGACCAGGGAGACACACGCAGGGAAGAAAGTCATAAAAACAAAGTAGTTGGCTAAAACAGACATGCATCCAAATCCACACATGATTTCCAGCTGCTTCACACCTGAGAGACACAACAGAAATGTTTCAGCTGTCTGAACGCACAGGACGATGTAGGCTGATGTCAGCAATATCCACAGCAGCATCTGGATGATAACGCTAATGTGGAGGAGTGTCTTCTAATGTAATCCATGATCACAGCTGGATCGTTTATGATTCTATGGACGGTTTGCATGAGTGGGACTAAAGGCACCAAAATGGTTCCAGCTGGAAGTTGGAGTCTGACTGAGAGTCTTCTGACCGTCAGCAACCACCCAAACAAACATGCATCATAATCATTATCACTGTTTATTGTCCAACATTTAATGTAACTTGGCATCTCTTAAGTGGAAAATAAATAAGAACATTAGAAATATTTGAAACCAAGCAGTCACAGATGATTTTTCATGATGAAGATGATGATTAAAATGCTTTTTTTGCTCTTTGATCCCTTTATGTTTGTTGCTAAGTCAGAGCAGAAGCAAGTCCTACCTGACATGGTCCCTACTCCAATCAGTAAACACTCCACCAGAGCGTCCAGAGTGAAGGTAGGTCCGAGGACAGCCATGCCAGAAGCTATGTTCTCCCGCACTTCATCCTGCAAAGCACAGAGGGAAACGGGAAACTTACAATTTCCTGATTGGATGCTGCAACCTGCTAAGAGGAAATGTCTGGTCTCACCTGAGAGTTGGAGCTTAAGGCGAACTTGGCGAGCGTGCACGCCTTGGAGAGGTCAATGAGAAGCAAGAAGAAGGGCAGCGCCTCACTGCAGGACGGGGACATGTTAGAGCTTATGGGACAACAAGCAGGCGGGTTACATGCTGACGGACGCTTACTTTAGGCCAGTCAGCTCCTTATCAAAGAAGTGAATAACAACGGTGCTGAACACGAAGCTGGAGAAGATGGTGAAAAGACCAGCAATGCCTGGAAGAAGAAAATGAACCTGATATGTTGAAGGAGAAACCCTTAGAAGCTTCAGGCATCCTGCAGACATGCTGTGACCGACAGCAGCGTACCCAGAATGTATTTGGATCCCAGCTGTCTTAAGCTCTGGAACTGGAAGTATATGTAGACGATGGCCATGCAGCGAGTGATGGTCAGGATGATGATGTCACTGCTTAGTATTTCCTGTAAGAGAAAACGTTTTAGAAACCAGTTGTTTAAAGCTGCAGAAGCTCCTAACGTTTGGGGCGGTTTCCTTCAGATGCTGCTCTAATTCTGCAACAAGTTCAAAGAACAAGATGTTCCGAGTTCGTTTGGCAAAGACGGCGCAGTGGCAGCAACACGTCCTGGTTTGTGTCTTCAGGCTCCTCAGACGGTCCAATTATCCCACACTGAAAGAAATCTAAAGATTTTTTCACTGTTGCTATTATTATCGTCATTAAACACCAGTTTAAAAATACATGAATCCACAGAGAACTTTGATGTTGGTCTGTTGCAGCTTGTTGCTGTGGAGTAATTTCAGGTGACTGACTGTTAACTGGATGCAACAGGCTGCAAATTATTATCCGACATAATGTGGACTCAGAACGGACTCGGACCAGAACTGAACAGAACTTCTATTAGCTGAGTGTTTATTAATACTGAATGACGTAATGTTGCATCGCTGTTTTATGTCTGCTTCTTCTCAATCCTTTATTTACGGATAAAATTTAGGGAAAAATGAAAACCAGAAATGAAAATTATTAAACATGCTTTAGTAAAAAAAGGTTGAGAGTAACTTTGCTGTTTTCTCAGATTTTATTACTTTTAATATAAGAATGATTTATTTGATTTCAAATGATTTTATTTTGGGGTTTTTCAAATATTATATTTTGTCATGTTTTCTTTCTTTAATAAAATCAAAACATTTTTTACAGGTTATATATTTTCTAATTTCTTTTATACAAATTTCTCTTTTGGCATCAAGTTTTCATTCTTTTCAAATTATGTTTCATATTATATTAAATCCCAGACAAACACATGAAAATGATGTTAACATCCAGCAGAACAATAGAAACGTGTCTTTGCTCCAGAAGTGAGAAACACAACTTAAAAAGGATGAAATCCTTAAAACTTTATCAGAAAGTTGAAGAAAAATATAAAATATCTTTTAGAAAAAGTATGAAATATACAATATAAAAATATAGAAGACTTTTTTAATATGAAAGATCCAAGAAAACAGATAAGTTACCCTCAAAACCTTTTTATGATTAAAATGTTGTTTATTTAAGCTTCATCTCTGAATTGCATTTTTTTTGAATCTCCGTTTACATTTAGATGTTCTTTGCTTGGAGCAATAATGGAAGTAAATTCACTCCAAATATCACTTGGCTAGTTCACATATCCTGAGCCGTACGCCTTATAGATCTTCCCACATCGGGGTCCTCAGCCCACTGGACTCAGGTGATACTCTCCCCCATCCATGTTTAGGTGATTAGATTAGATTAGATGAGTTTTATTGATCTCGCAGCGGAGAAATTCACATGTCACATAATGGCAAAGTAGATAAGAAGGTGCAAACAAGGAGGAAAAGGTGCATTAAGA
>JAUZNJ010041345.1:0-10061 GCA_034780135.1 Jordanella pulchra | reverse complement strand
TGCGGGAAAGGACCACAAGCTGGATTCGAACCTGGGTCGCCCGTGTCGAGGACTAAGGCCTCCATACATGGGTCGTGCACACTAACCACTGCACCACCTGCACGCCCAGACAAGCATTCTTTTTATTGGGATGTGAAATAACTTGACTAAAAAACAACATTATTTTTATTTAAAAAAAAAAATGTATTTATTTTTTAATCATATATCCAAATTACAACCAAAAGCTCATAAAGAATGTGCTTGAATATTTGTCAGCTCAGCACAGGCTTGTTAAACCTGAGTGATCAGAAATCCAGCCGCAGTTACTAATGTCCAGAAAACGCAGCTGGTCGAGGTCAAATGAACAGAAATGTAAACTGTCTTGGTTTTTGCATATTTAAAAAAAACAATAAACCTCAGCTATATTATAAACAGCACCAAATACATAACACATTTCTATCCATGATGACCATTTTTAAACTTTTGACTAATGAAATGCAGGTTTTATGGTATTTGAAAGATAACGCATAATGTTAAAAAAAATTATAAGATTAAATTACATTTGAATTTATTTCCAAAAACAGCAAATTTCTCTAAAGATGTTGGTACATAATTACATACACCTGAATGCAGCAGATTAATAGTTTAATGGAAGAATTTAAAATGAAATTTCATAAAAATAAAGGCTAACTTCTGCAGGAATAATTATGAGTATTAAGAAAACGGGAAAAACAACTTAAGGATGGAATGTAGGAACTTTCCCTGTTATGAGATAGAAATTACCTAAGTGTAATATTGTGAACTAATATTGTCATTGTATATTATTATATAATTATCCTCCCTCTAAAGATGTGGCATGGAGGGGAGCGCATGTCCCGTATACTGGCAGCCGCAGGTTCAAGTCCCGTCCCTGCTGATGAATGTCTCTCCCCTCTTCTGTAATCCCTTTTTCTGTCTCCATACTTTCATGAATAGCAAAATAAAGGCCACTAGAGCCCAAATAAGGATCTTTCAAAAAAAGATGGATTATATAACCAAATAGAAAAATGGAGCCTATGGTAAGAAAAACATTTGTGTAAAACTAAGCAGAGATGTGACAGAAAATCTACCGATAAAAAATGTACAAAAGAATAAACTCTTAAAAACAAACTAAATAAACTTAACTGTATGTAAGATTAAATAATATTAAAGTAATTTAAAATTATTCAACAAACATGTTTTAAAAACTATTTTGAAGACATTCCTGTGATTTAAACAAAAAAAGGATCTTGTCAGATAGAAAAACTTTTTGAAGGTTTTCGGCTTTCTAGAAATAAGTCATGACTCATGAATTAAAACAAATATAAATATAAAACTTACCTGCTGAGCCCACTGCTGCGAAGTGAACCGAGGTGAGGAGGAGCAGCAGCAGGAACCCCATCGTGAATGAAGAACACAGATGATCTGTGAGACTTTATATCGACAAGGAAGTGCCGCCAAAAATGAGTGAGAGCAGCAGACAGCCCAGCTAGTTACACCGTTTTAAGCAGGTTTAAATGGAACAAAAAATAACTTTTATAAATTCTTCGTTTTCCATGGAAATGTGAAAATTTGTTGAACAAATTCCTATTTACTGTTTATATATATTCTATATAGCTTCAAAGTGGTGACTAATTATTTTAGACTAGAAGCTGAAAATAAATCTTATCCAGGATTAATAAAAACTTTATCATCTGGTTATTCATATGATATTAAAGACTTTCTAAATGTGTATAATTGTTTATACACTCTCACATTAATACTAGCTCTGTTTTTAATGAGGCACAAGAACAGATATTTTTACAGTTATAATAAATTTCAAACATTGTAATTTCTTTTGCTCTGCAGCTAAAGAGTGGGACTTTGAATAGAAACTATTTTCCCACTCTTCTTCAAAGCTTTTATTCAGATTAAAAACTAACTAATAATCTGTTATTCAAAATCAAAAGCAACTAAACTGCAAAATTATCCAGAAGAGATGTAAACACCTGAAAATATTCCAGAAGTTTGTCTTTGCCTGAGCAGAGGCTACAGATTTAAAGTAAGTCATTGAAATTAATTATGATGTAGAACTAAATTCCCTCATGAAAGATATTATTTCTGTCTTTTCAACAGCAGTAAAAATCATTTCTCATTCTCTTCCTGAAGACGTGAAAGAACTGATTTATAACATTAGACGAAGTTTGAGTTCAAGAACTGGATCATTTAATTTGTTTTATTTGTTTGAGTGTTTTGCCACATTTAAAAGACTATATCACCAATTTGAAAAACTAGATTAGAGTAAGAATAATTAAAATGATATGTTAAGACATTTTGATAATTAATAATCATAATGTAATAGATTTTGTGCCTCAACGATTTCATTTTATTATCATAATTTAAGTAAAACTGTAATATTTTTAACAATGTAAATATATTATTGTTTTGTTGTCGGGGGGGTGTAAGAATATGTTAAAAAAAATTTATTATCCTGACTAAAATGCATCACTATTGTCAGACACGTGTAATCAGCAAGTATAGCTTGTATTAATTTCAAAGTTTTTTGTGGTATTCTTGATGTGTAACAGAAGTCTGTCAAAAAATACAAAGACAGTTAAATGCCAGATTGAATCAGAGAAATGTCAAACTATTCTTATTCTTAGAGAGGATCGGATAAAAATGATAAACATCCTGCTTCATTTTATCAGAAAGCATCTGAAAACTAGAGAAAGCTTCCATACAGATTTTGAAGTGTGTGACTTTGAGGAGATAGTCGTTTACGTAGAAGCATGAATATAGTTCTGGATGAATCCGTTCTGTTTGCTTCAGTCTATTTATCGCTTTGCTTCAGCCGAGACATGGGAGCCTGATACACTCATCCACAAACTTTTCATTCAGCTTTGCACAACTGAGTTATATTTTTGAGTTGGGTGATGCAAATGTAATGCAAAAAACCCCAAAAGGCTAAAGCCCTAACTTTTTACACAATTAAAAATGTTCATACTGTATTCTCATGGTAACCAAAGTCAAATTCCCTGTTTGGGAAACAAACGTTATCAATTAATTTCAATCTTAGGCTGACTTTCAACAATGAAGTTATATAAGCATCCAAACTGCTCAGAGGTCTTTACTTAACCTGATGGAAAGTAATTTACACTTATTGGTCCAACAATGTGTAAAAGTCTTAGATCGTAATATAATCGTAGCTTACATTAATGTTGCATTCTGTCTCTTATTCTAAAAAACTACAACCTTTTAATTCTAGCATAAATTATCATGTAGGAGAAACATCACATGCTACATGAAAACATCTGGACAGACTGGAGCTCATTCATTCACCTTCTAATATGTGTCAATAAATCAACAAGAGTGCCATCAGTTACAGGAGTGAATTAGGGAACCTTTAGTTTAATCAAATCTCAATGTAAATCCAGCAGTTTTACAAAGACCAAGGAAGAGAGCAAACAGGTTGGGCATGGAGTTATGGAGACATTCGAAGCAGAGAAAGGCTAAACACTGATAGCTTAGAACATCTCAGTAAAGACTGTCTTAGTCCTCCAACCTACCAACATGAAACCATCTTCCTTAACTGACTGACTGGAGGAGGAGAGCATGAGGAGAGGCTAATGGTGACTTTAGAGGAGCTGCATGGTGTGGATCTGGGGCGGTGTTTGGGGCTAGACCTGGGCTACACTGTCTCGTTCATAATAAAGCTTGATGTCATCCATGTACAAGAGATGGCTAATAGTGTCCCATTTCTGAATTGTTATCCATAGCAAGTCTTGTTAATTGTTTGGCTGAGGGTGTTTGGGCCTACGAAGAACAATGGGGGGGCAGAGCATCTTCTTAGTATATATTCAACATTTGAGGGAGATTTGTGTAACAGACTTAGTTTTGCCTAAAGTGTGGTTTCCCTCAGCCCTATAGTTTGCGATGAAGGCTCTTAGAGTGCTGTTGATCTTGTACAGCTTCAGACATTCCAGGATATTCCATATGTGTGGCGTTGAGTCGTAGGCTTTCTGGTTTGTTTATCTGGTTTTTACAGATTGGATGGCTGTTTGGTCAACCGGTAGTTGGTGTTTGGCTCCTCTGGTGTTTTTAACAAAGCTTTTCTGTTCCTCTGTTATGTTTTGAACCATGTGCTCACTTATCTTTGCTGCTATTACCCTATAAGGACCTTCCATGTTGTTGAAAGACAGGCTATTGGTTCCTCTTCTGTGGTTCCTTCATTATCAGGACTGTTCAGCCCTTGGTCAGCGATTCGGGGTGGGTACCATTATTTAACAATTATAGATCCTTCCTGCCGACCACTATCAGCACCTATAACAACTGGTTAAGAGAGAACAAAAATATATGAGTTACTACATTTAATTTCCCTTTGGGATGAAGAAAGTTTTCTTGAATTGAATTGTGTCCCACATCTATATAGGTCTGTACACATTTATATATATATATACATATAAATATATGTTTGAATATGTATAAAGATTTTAATTTTCATTATTTATTACTATTATTTGATGTTTTCTTTTATGTAACTACTTGTTCCATTTTTTGTAATGTTTGTAAATTAGGATAATGTGCATTAAACATATGTTAAAAAAAACAAAAACGAAACAAAAAACACAGACTGGTCCAGGAAAAATAAATCTGTCAGAAGACAAAGAAGCATGCGCTCAAATATTAGTCTGTTGATATCACAATATGTGACCCTATGGATGTTTGAAGTTAATTTTGGTCACATGTCTAGTATACGTTTATAACAGAATGGACAGAAAACTGTCTGGAGGAGACACACCCTAATCAATATAAAGCTGAAATCAACTCACAGGGATTTGATTATTAAAAAAAAAAAACTTTCAGATACTTTTAAAAAATGTTTTTTCTGAATCTTTTCAAAATCATATAAAGGATTTTTATCATATGAAAATGTGATCAGTTTTCATTTCTTTTCAAGAATAATAAAAAATAAAATTTGACAGGTGATACTGTGAGTGTTGTTAAAGCAGAATTATTTCACCTACTTTTTATTAAACCTGTTGTTTTCTTTCTAGAAGTTAAAAAATATTTTACTTTGGGTTTGTTTTTAACCATATTTTATTTGGTGTAATGGCATATTTCTCTGTATTATTAGTACACCAAACAGTTTAAGTAAGTCTAACAAATGTCTCTGAAGTCTTACAGGCTTACAGTTGGATTTCTGCCCCCTTTTATATACTTTGCATTAATAAAAATAGGAAAGCTGTGAGTCCAGTGAAAAATGTATTTGCTCCAACTCAGAACTGCTACAGTGTTTCAGCCAGAAACAAACAGCCTGCAGCAGCTAAAGAAATATAACTTGGATTTAGAATTTCTGAAGCTCTAATTTAAATTATTACATCTTTGTTTATTCAGATAGAAACAAGTTTTCATTAAAAAGAGGCTAGACCTTTTTTCTTTATAGGGAGGGGCAGAGGTCACCTTTCTAAAGTAGAACTTTGGCTAACAGGCCAATAAATATCTGAGCTGCATTAGAAACCCTTTTTTTAGGTAATTTACTAACCTCAAATATTTGAGACTGCAGTTATTTCGACATGACAGGAAATGACCTGCTTTGTAATTTGAGCAGCTGTCAGGTCCTAAACTAACTCTAAGGTAGAACTGAAAGATGTTAAGATTGGACACTGACTGCAGTAACGTGCTTGCAAATGTAATTTTTTTCTCAAATCTGAAGCATCTCTGATCCACAGATCATCAGTGTTTTATCAGCCTGCTTGTGTTTTTAGGTTAGGAATGTTGCTCCGTGCTCTTATATAATAAAACACTTTAAAAACATTAAAAACTAGCAGACCTCCGCCAACTTGTTTGTTTGTTTGCAGCTTGTTTGTTCGTCTGTTTGTCTTCATCCCCCCCCCCCCCAGACGGTTAACCGGATCATCAGCAAAATGTAATCATTTGTCAATGATTGCAATACGGCCCTTCGTTGAAAACAGACAAACAAACACAGATGAGGACATAACCTTCTTGGCGGAGGTAATTAAGAATTTTAAATGCCTGAATTCTTATTATTTTGTATTATGTGATAAAACTAAACTCTAATCTGACAGAGAAGTTTGAACTGAAATCCTTTGGTTGGCTATGTGTTCCTCTAACAGGGAGGGTTTTAATATCTTAGACTCAAACACAAGAAATGGTGAAAATGACACAAAGCTCCTCAGAACATGTCGGTAAAAGATTGAGGAAAAGCATCGGAACCATTTGAAGCTCATCATCATTATGATAGTTGCAAAATGCGACGGAGGCGTGATATAAATAAAGGTACAACCTGTGGTAAGGCAGATATTTGTGTTTTCAGGTTACAAATTCAGATTTTTCTTATTATTCATCTGATTCTCTAAAAATAACGCATCTATTTCTTTTTTATCCGTCTATATCCTACGATTTCTTTCAAAATTCAAAAGTACATAACCCCCTTCCCCTCTTTTTTAATTTGATTTATATATTTGTTGAGAATTTTTTTTTATCTCTTCTTTATTATTATTATTATTATTATTTATGGTCTGTTATTTGTTTTTCTTTTTCTGCTTGTAAAACTAATAAAAAAATCAAACTTAAAAACAGCATTTTATTGTTTTCTTTTTTTCATTCTCTTTTACATGTTTCTTGTAATTGCCCACATCTATATCTACAGTTAATATCAAACTAGAAATAAAAACAGCTGCAAATTTGTTATAAACCAACTGTGAAAAAAATTTTAGTAGTTACAAAAACATGTTAAAAAAATCAAACCATGACTTCTGTTAGTATTTCCTGCTACTTTCCTAATTTCTAGAATATGTATTTATCAAATGTATTTTATTCCTTTAGAATTTTGTTGCTGTTTGAGAACGTAGGCGGACAGCAGCTCCACTATTATCAGTTTTATTTAAGCTAAATTCAGAATGAACACAAATTTAATCAAACTCTGAGGACCTTAAACAGTTTCTGGATTTGTCAAAGAAACAGCTTGAAATAAGGACCTGATCATAAAGTGGTGAATGATATGATACCCTTCAAATATATACAAATAAAACTGAAGATGTGACCTTTGAAGTATTGAAAATTACACGCATACAAACACTAATAATTGTGATATTTTAGCAGTGGGTGTAAAATGTACTAATTCTCCGTAGCCTAATTTCTGGGCGCCTGAATCTCTCAGGGCTGTCTTGACCACATGTTTTCCATTTATCAGCGTAGCGATCAGAGTTGATGCATAACTGACTAAACCACTAGCTTGTGACGGGAGCCGGTTTAGCAGAAACCAAGCCACAAACCCTCTGGCTCGTATGTTTGAAACCAGATCTTGTATCTTGGCAGGAAACACAGATCTTACACTTGCTTCTCCTCACATGCATTCTCAGGAAACAAGAAAGCACCCACTCCTCCCTGTGTTCATTAGATACTCTTTGAATTAAGAAAAACAGACACATATGAAGCTTTTATATATTTACCTTCATGTTAATTTCCATTTTTGTTTAAATCCAACTTAAAACAGCATTAAAATGCGCTCTAATCAGTGAAGAATATCTCAGATAAAAAGCCCATTTCAATCATCAAAAATAGCCTGACATTTACACAACATGTATAATACTCCACACCCGTTCAGATAAATCTGTTTCTGCAGAAATATGACCTATAAAGTAAACAAATATTTCCAGACTGTCTTATTTAACCCATAGAATAAAAGCAAACAGAGAATGACTGAGGCTCCTTTTTATGGTGAAATACAGCATGTGCCTCATAATGCTTCGCCTTATCCCGCAAAGACAGGAGCAGCTGCATACAGTTATTCTTCAAAGACTAAAAGTGTTTAAAGTTTTTTATATAAATGGCAGTCTGGCAATTTGCTGAGAAAAAATATATTATTAAATATAATCAACTCTGTAAAAGTACTTTTTGTCAAATAGAGCTTTATCTCATGAGATCACTGGTGCACAAGCCGTCGGACTGAGAGAAACAAAACATATTGCCGAGATTTTTAGACCAAAAGCTTTTAAAATTTTAAAGAGAAAAAATAATAATGTTGCAAACAGTTGAGGTTTTCTGTTTTTTTCTGTTATCAAATGTAGATTGATGAGAACAATTGGCTTGTTTTTTTTGTTTTTTTTACAGATTTTACTAAAAGTAATCCTATAAGAAAAAGCAGAGAACTATACTGAAATACTTTCTAGACTGAATACTTTATCCCTGAAAACAAAATAATTTTAAACATATCTTCTACAAACAGAAGCACATACTAAAATGTTGAACCTTCTGAAATTAGTGGTTCTAAACATAATGTTCTGCCAGAGGAACCACAGCAATATACGTAACCTTTGGTCAACAGAAGGCGATTCAACTCCCACTCAAAAGTATTTGTCTTACTTATTTCAACAAATTAATGCACCACAGCCTTTGTTGTTTTTGAGAGGAATTTTTCATAAAAGGATAACAAGTTCCTAATAAAATAGGTATATAAAAGAGCAAAGTGAAAAGGCAAATTTAAAATTTACAAAAACAAATCATCAAACAAAAATGAATAAGTATTTTCCATGTTACAGGAAATAACTTTGGATCCTTTTGAAGCTGCATTTATACATTGTTTTTATAGTTTAAGAGGCCATTATTTGCTTTGTGGTGGTTGAGCTAAATTAGCAGAGAGCCTCAAATGTTAGAAAGATTATTAATCACACTTACTTGTCTTATAAACATTATTTCTTTCACATGATCATTATTATATATTTGTTTCTTTGATTTCATTTCATTATTAGTGACAGCATTGGTAACTTTTATTAGGTATTTCTGTTTCAATCCAACCACCTTTAAGTACATTTTAATTTAAAAAATTTAAAACCTAAATTTAAATTAAATTTAATTAAATTAAATTAATAAAAACATTTTAATTTGAAGGTTCAAAGTTCCTATCTAAAGAAAACAAGCTGGTTGAATTCAGTCACTGAATTTACGGGATTTTCTCCACTTGGATCAGCTGGTAAACGGTAGACATTAATTGGCATTGTGTCATTTGATTTGGAGCTATACCTCAGTGGAGAAGCATTTCATACTTTAATGAAAACAGACTCCGATTTTGTCTGCATTTGGCTTTCGGTGATAATAAATGTTCTGAATAATCAAGAAGTTTTCAAACTTGACTGGTGTTAAATGCTGTGAGAATATACTTAATGAAAACTACAGAGAGCATAAGATTAGTGGGTTTCATTTATGCCACACATTTTAATCTGTCTTTAAAACGCTTTGCAAGTAAATGCATGCACCAGAATTTACCCAAACCCACAAAAACCAACTGGAACCAGCTAACTGACACCCTGTGAAATGTTTGACACCTCAGCTTTAAAGTGCATGATAGAGGTTCAATCTGAAAAACTTACAAAAAAAGAGGAAGGCAGTTAGAAGAGCTTATTGAAACAATAATTAAGAGTTTGGATAATTTGATACTGATGATAGCCTGCAAAGTGATTAGAACGTGATTAGAAGACCGTGTCTACAAAGCAGAGAGAGAACAATGACTAGCCATGCTTGCAAGGCATGAAGTGACGAGTGCTGCCATACTTGCTCTGTAGAGCAGCAAATAGGAGACATGACTTTCTTGCACGAAGAAAGTGATGAAATTTCGGAAGGCGTACCACCAGCAATTTGCCGAACATGCTATCTAAAAGCTGAAAGCATCAAGCATTTAGAAGAGAGGGAACATCTGATGAAGGAATAACAAAACACACTCTATACCCTATAAAATATACTTATTTATTCAGTAACAAGAAAACTGAAGGAAGACCAGTGACTAAGTTGTAGAGGAAAAGCTAAGAAAATGCTTTAGGTGGCAGTGATCATGGCGCCTCCATAATAAAATGAAGGACCTACACGTGTCTAGACAGAAAAATTATAGGGCTAAGATTAAAGAGTATAAAGAGCTGGGCTGCTGTCATGGGAATGCTTTGAGAGACGAAGGGACAGTCAACGAGCTTATTAGTGATGTTCAGGTGAACTTATAAATATTAGTATCAGGAAAAGGCCTAAAAACCAAAGCAAACCTTATAGAATCCATTACAAATGAAAACCACATATAT
>JAUZNJ010041344.1:0-10061 GCA_034780135.1 Jordanella pulchra | reverse complement strand
CTTTCTTTCTTTCTTTCTTTCTTTCTTTCTTTCTTTCTTTCTTTCTTCCTTCCTTCCTTCCTTCCTTCCTTCCTTCCATATCCTGTCCATTCTAGTCACATCTACTAGAAGAATCCTCTTTTGTATTTTATATTTTACACTAAATGTAAAAACTTGGGACTTCTGGAAAGTTGCATATGAAAATGTCCAGAAAGCTTCCATGAACAATGTGTAGAAACCCTGCAGAAACGTCATTAAATCATCTTTTTTTTTTCCCCTGTGTTTCACAATTAACCCAGTTATTTTTTGTTCAATGATAATATTTTGTGTTTTGTTGTTTTTTTTTTTGTTTTGTTTTCTGTTTGTTGTCTACGTGTGCATCTCATCGTGTGTGTCTGTGCACTCTGTGTACATGTGTGCGTGTGTGTAGACCCATGAAGTTGAAATCGAGGAAACTATTGTCATCCAAGAAGTTTCCAGAGCGGCCAAACCCGGGACTGTGACGATTACGGCCGACTCTCCCGCCACCCCTCCTGCCGAACAGGAACCTCAGGAACAGAAAGTGAATGTTGAAGACGAAGGGACGGCAGTGGAGGAAAGAGCGCCCACGAAGCCAGAGGGGCCTTCTTCTGAGAGTGAGAGTGAGGAGGAAGCAGAGTACCATCCTCATGTTCCAGCATCCATCTCTCAATCGAAAATATCAGAAGAGGAGGAGGAGGAGGAAGAAGAGCAGATAAAGAAGGATGAGGAGCAGACGGTGTCTGCTGCAGCTGTTCCATCTCTTCCAGTGGAGGTCAGCCAGCCTGCAGAAGAAGCGAATCAAGAAGAGTCCAAGAATGAGGAAACAGATGCAGAGAAGAAAGATGAAAAAGAGGAGAAAGAAAGTGGACGAGAGACAGAGGAAAGTACTGAAGATCCCATGGTGACACCTGAAGAAGCCCCACATGGTCTCATCCTGCCTGAGGAGACCAAGATGGCCGATCCCACAGAGGAACAGGAGCAGCTTAAAATGAACGGAGAAGCCTCGCTGGTTGAAGTGGATCCACGGCCGCAGGTTATTTGTTGCTCTGAGGTAAAGCCAACTGTGGAGCTTCTCCGGGGTTTGAACCTTCCTGCCAGCCGTAGAAACGCCCACTTCTTTCCCTGCTGCTTCTCATTCTGCTGGTTTTCCTTTTCCTGCTTGTGTGAAACTTTAAGCCCCATGTACTCATCTCACACTCTGTCTGTGAAAATGATAAATCCTCATGAGGACCTTTGAAGCCACCATGTTTCGTCAAATTCCTCCCTATTTTATCACCCAATCCATACTGACTTGCATCTTTTCCACATTTCATACCGTCATCCTCATAGGTTGTGCCACTCTGTGGTGCGCTGCTGTTTTGTATCCCCTACATTGTGTTTTGAAGTAAATGGGGCCTAAGTGGGAAATGCAAGATGCGTGTTTTGATTTTGCATGCTGGTTTTCACCTTTACGGGATGTGTTTGTGTGTCCTTTATTGTGTTTGGCAGTGATGCTGCTTCTCTTATTTGTAGAAATTGTCATTGCCAAGCACTTTGGAAATGCCACCCACTCATCTGAATGTCGCCTTGTTTACATTTCAATAGCCGCTTTGTTTTTCCAGCCATTAGAGTCCTGCTGGTTTTATTGGCTCATGTTTTATGCATGTTGGTGCCGTCTCATTTTTGGAGTTGTATGTTTGATGCATAAGAAAGTTCTGTATTGGGGCTACTGCTTTAGCTCTTAGATTGTGTTTTGCTTCTCCTGGCATGATGTTTGCATGGGTTTAAGAGCTTCCGCTCATCTGCATGAATTGTATTGCTTGTGTTTGTTTGTTTTTTTATACATATCTACACCTACTGCCGTACACACATTGCACACACAGTGCCGTGTGAAAATATTCACATCCTCTACTTCAGTGGCCTTTTTTGGTGCTTTATGTGAGAGAAAACCTCAACATCTTTTTATTGAGTTTTAGAAGAAACATTATTTAGATATGAAAAGTGCGGCATGCGTTTCTATTCGGAATTAATAATGCATGTTTGGTCACTTAGAAGTTAGACCTGTCAAAATAAAAAAAGTTATATATTATGTATATTTTTTACACTACAATAATCATTTTTAGTAACTTGCGTACAAGTAGTGGTGCGTGTGCGCCCCCTGGTGGTATGGTTTTAAATTTAATTCATTTCATTTCATTAAAAAATATATGTGTTAAATGTGTCGTGATCCAATTTGCCTGGATTTCACTACATTTTCATTCATTTTCACTTCCGTTATTAATTCTCTTTGTACTTTGATCTCTTAGCATCAGCTAATTATGGACTGTTGCCACCTGAGCTACTTTTATATTCAGGGACTTTTCAGACCCTTCTGGTGACTTTAATTCAAATAAAGACGCATCAAGCTACTTTACTCTGGGTTGTTGGAAACTTTAGTGCTGTTATGTAAGAACACAGATGACCGGAGTTTCCAGCTGAAAGCGCTACTCAGAGGTGGATAAAATGTTTCTTGTTTTTCCCTGATTGTGTGTCTTCTAAAGGCCACTGGAGGTTGAATAGGAGCGTCATACTAAAAAAATACAAAAGCATGCCACACTTTTCAGATTCTTTACTTTGTATCATTTTCATCTAGATATTTATGCACCACTTTGTGTTGTTCTATCACATAAAATCATAGCTGGAAAGGGACAAATATTTTTGCAAAGTACTGTACATTAAAACTTCACCCCTAATCACTATTTTTTAAGCACCAGTGTCTTTGAAGCATACGTCTCTTATAGCCTCGGAAGTAACTGTGATGCCAAAGAGTGATTTGCTGCGATTCTGTTTGTGTCCACAGCAGTCTCTGATTTCAACCTATTAACCACTTGTCCTTCTCCCTCGCTCCTTCCTGTCTCTCCTCCCTCCTCAGCCGCCTGTGGTAAAAACAGAAATGGTGACTATATCAGACACCTTTGCTGCCCAGAAAACAGAGATAGCAACTAAAGAAGTGCCCATCGTGCACACGGAAACCAAGACCATCACATACGAGGCCGCTCAGGTGCACACTTAGCACAGGGAGTTTCTTTGTTCTTCTTCTTGTGTTTGTCACTGTTTATATGGAAGAAGTTTGTATTGTAGCTTTATTACCTATATTGCAAAGTGCTTCCTTTCTAGCAGCCGGGCGTGGCTTCATCCAGACGCAGTCTTAGCGTTTGGAGATCAGTTTGCTGATGTGGCGACAATAGTCTCATTTTTTCTCTCTTAGCTGGATGGTAACGGTGATGGTGAACCTGGAGTGTTGATGACCGCTCAGACCATCACATCTGAGTCTTTGTGTACGACCACAACTACACACATCACCAAGGTATGAAAGAGGACTGGTTATCATGCTGACTTTGATGACATTTTTAGATTATTTCTTTATTTTATGGTTATGGGTCATTATTAGTATAATAATTAACCTGCGTTAAAATCACTCAGTATGTTTTTTTGTAAATCTAAACTTATAGTAAAACTTTAAGCCTTAATTTTTTAGCAATGTTTTTGCTGCTTAAAATTTCCTTTAGTTTTTTTTTTTAAATTTGAGCATCTTAAGCTTTTTTTATTTCTTAATTTTAAATGTAAAATATATTTTTTTTCCATGTAGCCAAGTTATAGACGTGGAGTTGGAGTCTTACTCCGTCGCTAGAGAAATGCAGGGCAGCAAACAGGTGTTGCTCTACTTAACCAGAAGATTATGAATATTTTAAGAAACTAGAGCTATAACCTACCTAATACCAGGGTTCTTATCCTTTTACTCAAATTGGGGGTCCTACATTTGGCTGATAAGATCTATCCACCTTTCATCAGTTTAAAAATTTAGACTATGATTATCAGCAGAGTTATTTTATTAATCACCACTCAAGACAGTGTCTCTGTTAATTCAACAGTCGACCATAAAGGATGAATCTGAGCTGAGTGATCAATCGTTCACTGTAAAAAATAACCACAAATGACCATGGATTAAAACAATCGGATCTTTACTAACCAATAAACATGCTAACACTACTGAAAATAAGTATGAGTAAATAAAAACAAATAAATGGGAAAAGTGGGTTTTAGGAGTCTGTTCAAAAGTCTGTGAGGAAGGTTCAAGCTTTAAAGCTTAATCCATTTAAAATATCCTTTAAAATACCAGCAGTTAATGAGAACAGACTTTGACGTAGAGATATTAAATGTAGTCAAAACAGTAAAGTTTAATTTGTTTTTTTACAGTGAGAAATGAATGATGACTCAGAAATGCATTCATTGGAATAAAGCTGAAAGAGAATTGGTTCGATCAGCTGGTCCCAGGTGTTCCGGTTCGGTCGGGTCTGGCTGGTGCAAAGGAAGTTAGGATCAAAACGTGGCCTACAAATATGGCCGGACATGAGGTAGCTTAAAGATAAAGATGCTAGCAAGTCCACTGTAGCATTCAGTTGTTCACTTTTGCTTTGATACCATTTAAGTTGTAAACGGAAAGCTTATTTCAGGGAAAACACAAGCAAAAACATCTATTCTACCTTATTTGTAACCCAAGCAGAGCAATTATTAACATCAGAAGGAAAGAGGGGAAGGATGAATGGTACGGCTTCAGTTCGGTTTGGTTCGGAGACCCAGTCCTCGGTCCAGTCAGTTCATCCTCAGGAAGCTCTTGAAGAGATTTGGATTAATCTTAATCAATAATAAAGGCAACTGTGCAGGGCTTAATTTCACGGGACGTTTTGTTTTGTCTGTTAAAATTGAAATAATTTGCTCACCTGTAAAATTGGCTCATCTATCATTAAGGAATTTAAGATTTTTGTTGTTGTTTTAAGCCTGAATTGCACTTTTTAAGAAATTAAATTTGGTGCAGAAGGTTTAAAATTATTCTATTATTTTAGGTATTTAATTAAGTTCTTAGACATAAAGTTAAAAGTGTTTGTTTCTTTTTAGACGACAGTTAAATTCAGTCTGCTTGGTTTGTGACTTTCATCCCAGCTGTTTCTCACCATTAGTCGCGTCCTGCGTTCTGTTGCAGACATTAAAGGGCGGTCTGTCAGAGACGAGGATCGAGAAGCGTATTGTCATCACAGGCGACTGTGACATCGACCACGATCAGGTGGGTTTTCAGCCCCTCAGCTCGTCTCTTAGGTTTTAGCCTCAGCTCTTTAGTTGAAGGTCTTCTCTCTTAGATCATTTCTTTAGATTTATTCAGTAAAACAGTGTTAGTTTTTTGTTTTTTACTCAATCAGTCCTCTTAAGATAAAAAAAAACAGGTAAATAGATTTCTGGTGACATGTCCGTCACGTTGCTGGCAGCAAGAATGCTCATTTTCTTTTCTTTTGTTCACCCTTCATCCCTGCATCCAAAGAAACTTGGCCTTGTTGGATGTTTTTCTTTCTTTGTGCCTGAATGCTCTCCAGATTGTTGTTTATCTTTTTATTTGCTGTCTTTTCCTCTAAATGTCAGATATTTGCTGGCTTTTTTCTGAATCCATTTAGTTCAAATGAATTTGGACTGATTCGACAACCTGCACGATTCTTGTTCCTTCTATTGTTTAAGCTGCACGTCTGTATTCTGTTGGGCTCAATTTTAGGAATTTTATTCCACTTGGAATAATTTCCTAATCTAAACCCATTTACTCTACCAGTCTTCTTTTTTTTTTACCAATCTATTAACCCAACAGAGTAAAATTGTCACTGATTTTGCATCATGCTTTCATATGATGTTTCTTTATGCTTCTTATTTCATTTATTTTCCTTATTTAATCCCATCATTATGCCCTCCTTCCCTTCATCTGCCTGCTGTGCTCGATGTCGCCACTATGTGGCTGCCCTTGGGTACTGCAGGCTTTGGCACAGGCCATTAAGGAGGCCAAAGAGCAACATCCTGACATGTCTGTTACCAGAGTGGTTGTTCATAAAGAAACTGAACTGGCTGAGGAGGAGGATTGACTGAACTCAGGTAATAATAGTAACAATTACAGCGTATAATTTTTGTTTATAATTCTGATGTTTCAGAGGAGTTTTGATTCAGTAATTATATCTTTTATTGCAGTAACATAATTCTCACATTGAAATCCAATATTTAAACAGATTCAGCCTTTAATTTCCGTCTATTTATTCAGTGAGCTTTAGTTATTTCTGTATGAACTATTTCTACAAACCACTGAACTTTTCATATGTGCATCTCGTATATATATACAGAATTAAAGACTTAAAGCTCAAGTTTTTCTCTGCAAATGATATTTTTGTTGAAATGCTGGAAATAAAATCCCATCCGAGTTGTGAATCTTCTAATTGCCATACAGTGAGATTTTCTATTTGTGGCGGCGCTAGCTAGTATCAACAATCCTAGCCAACAACAGCATGTTTCTTTCCATTTATGTTCAGACACTAAAGAACCATGTTCACAGATATTTTACAGCACTATGTGAGCCAACGACATCAGACAAGACTAAAGACTAGAGATTAAATACATCAGGAAAGGCTCTTTGTCTGTCATGCTTCCCAAGTAACAACGATACTAAAAATGTATCTCAATGTGGTTAAAAACTTCTTCAGATTAATGTGTATGCACTTGATTTGATTAAGTAAAAATCTGCTAATGAATTGGATTTATTTCCGTTAAAAATGTGAATAATATTCCTTGTTGAAAAACGCTTATTTTAATACATTTGTATTTGTTTTTAAAAGAATCTCTACAGTGCATTTGGTATATTGATGGCCTCTAATTTCGATGTAGAATAACGTTGAGTAAATATAAATATGTTAGAATTATTTATGTAATTTTTAACGGACATTTATTTTATTGTGGGTTTGAAAAAAAAATTCTATTTAAAAACTGGGATTTTTTTTCCTCCAGAGTTAAACGTTTGATTGTTAAAGCAGTCGGAGCTTCTGCTGCTGCAATAAAAGCACTTCTTTACCAGTGAATAGGAGATATGATATTAGTTACGTTGGAATAACAGAGGAGGTCTGTGTGTTTGGAGAAAAGAACCGGTGTTTTTCTGCCCACCACTGAGCTGCAGACTGATTGACCTCAATCTGCTTTCCAGAACTGAAAGACCAGCAGTGACTGTTTCTTCATCGCTCTACAACGACCAACCTGCCAAAGGGAGTGAGGAAGAACAGGAGGTTCAGTCGAGGGGGGCAGGAGATGCCGCTCTCATTCTGGATGGTCTTTAAGACATTTATTTTGGTGCATTTCAACCCCTTATTGCTAAAGGAGAAAAAAAAATATCCTCACTCTCTCTGCAGGAACAAAAAGAACCACTTTGTTAGCTTAACATTTTTAACTTCTATTCTTTTATATCGGAACGTTTGCTTTACCCGTTTTGCAAAATGCGAGAGAATATAGTGTCTGTCACGTGTTGCAAATATGAAATTCAGCATCCTGTGATCACCAACACATGAGGTTCAGGATTTCTTAATCTATGTCTCTATCGTAACATTTGTCTAAAAATGACATTAAGGTAAAACAAAGTGAATGATTTCAAACGGAAATACCTTCATCCAGATTATTTTGATATAAAAAGACGATTTTTTAATGGCTTCCTTTAAAAATGAGCTTTTATTAAACTATAAAACGGATCCAATTTTCCCCCTAAAAATGGTGTAAATGCAAATAAAAGTATGTAACTAATGAATGTGGTTTGAAGAAGAGAGAAGCAAACCTGTTCTTTCTTTGTCTTTTACATTTTAAGCACACAGTAGACTAAAGCTATTTCACATTGAAAAAAAATCATAAAAACTCACTTTTTATTAACTACTAAAGGGAGGGGAGCTGTGAGCTGCGTATGGCAGTGAATCATCCAGGGTTTGGGATTTTATTTAGTTTTATTTTTGTTGTAAATGTAGCTATTCATCCACATTCCTCTTGTTACCAGCTGATGAGTAAATTCATCTTCAGTTCAGCTTACGTTTTGTTTTTTTTAATCACTATTGATGACAATAAATGAAATGTAAAATTACCTAAACTACTACAAATGAAGATTGTAAGAATTTTTACAATCGTTTTTTTTTTTTATACATATTTTCTTTTACACTGAAGAGGAATTTAACCTGAGAATAAACAGACTTGGATGCTGGTTGATACATCTCTTGTACGAAACAAAAAAAATGAAGGTGATAATAATAAGAGCAGCTTTCTAGTAACTTGGCTCCTCCCTGCGTCTCTTCATTGTTCAACACTAAACATTCCTATTGGACCCCAGAGCATCATGGGAGATTTAACTGTCTTTTTATTGGGAGAGACGCCTGGTAAACTGGATGATAATTGGGAGAGATCCAACAAATACCTCGTGAATGGAAACCAATTGGAGCGCTGATACAAGTTAGCCGTACTCTATATGTTCCAGCACATATGTGCTGTGTTTTCTGAGGACAAAACCTTCACGCATGATTACATTTCATCTAAATTATTCAAAATGAGGGAGCAGCGAAGGTACCAAAACGAAGCAACTTGAATCTGTCCCAGATTCACACGAACTTCTACTCTCTGGCTTTAACTGCTAATCTGTCTCTAGTCGTAGTTCTTCACCACTCGCGCCCAAGCTGCTTGTCATATCCTGCTACGTGTAACACGCCGTTCGTGCGATTAAATCAAGCATGCTTCACGCTTTTTTTTTCCCCTGTCAAATTCAAGCAGTCTAGAGTAGGATGCTGCTGCTGTGTTGACTGGTTTAGGTAGAAGGTTACAAACATCTGATGTGTTGCAACAATTTCTGCTCTATTAAGATGTGTGTTTTTTTTTTTAAAGATTATTGTTGCATAAAATTGCTAGATTGGTAAAACGGTTTATGCAACAGAGCCTAAAGGGAAGCATGTTAGTTCCCTACCTCCAAGTAGATCATTATGCATTTACACGTTGCAGAATTTCACCAAATCACACCTTTTCTATTCTCAGAAACTTCAAAAAAAAATACGTTGATGTTTTTAAATTGATTCATAACTTTATTGAAATTATTTTAATTCGAAATAGTCCAGCTTTTTAACAAACATCCAGTCTGGAAAGTAAAGCCGTTCTAGTAAAGACAAAGATTTCTAAACACAGGTCCTACTTTTGCTATGCAGCTAAAAAACATTCCACGAGGAGGAGAAGCTTTAACTTCTGATCCTCTAGCAAAACAGAAAAAAAAAAAACAGAAAGAAAAAAATAAAAATGTTCACCTCTAGGCAGCTTCAGAAGCTGTTCCAGATGGGAAAATCTCATTAAATGAATCCATAACACCGCATCAGCTGTATTTGTAGAGTCTCTCACGGTTTTTGTTTTCTCTGTGAAACTGGTCCAGTTGTCGGACGGTGGGATCCGTTGCTCCAACTTCCTGCTTATTTGTCATATTGTCACTTGTGTATTTCGTTGATGAAGAAAATAAAACCCCACTATGGATCAATGTTTGTTTTTAAATTTACCACCTCTTCTCTGTTTGGGGTTCTGGGCTCTTTCAACCAATCATAGGAGCTTTGGGGCTGTCAGGTTAACTTTTCCAAAATGTTTGCAGCTTTAATAAAATATTCATTTCAACTTGGACTTTGATTTAAAAAAAAATTTTTTTAAAAACTTAGGGGATTTTACCAGTAAATTTAAATCTCCACTAATCAAATTACTAAAAAGAGAAGGAATATTGTTCATGTTTTAATCTCAGGCTTTATTTACATTGACAGCACAGTTTTATATTTGCCTTAAAACACGTTACTAAAGAAGCACATTTTGGAGAAATGAACCAGCCACCTCTTTGCTTCCTGTTAACAACACATCACTGGTCGGTCATTTTGTCCAGCTGCATCATCTGTTGTCTCCACATGCAGTCACTTCTTGCCCCTGTGTAACACTGTTCAAATAAACCATTGTTATACTCTCTCTGAAACATGTCCAGCCTCTTTTTTCATGCACTTGTTCTAATAATATAGTGTCGTTTTTTCATTTTTTAATTATTAGAAGTTAGATGTTATTTTTAAAAAAAAAAGGTTCAATTCAATTCAGTTTATTTATATAGCGCCAAATCACAACACATGTCATCTGAAGGCACTTCACAAAGACAGTTCATTCAAATCACACAGACAGATTAGTTCAAAGTTTTCTATCTAAGGAAAACCAGC
>JAUZNJ010041343.1:0-10061 GCA_034780135.1 Jordanella pulchra | reverse complement strand
TAATTATCAGAATGCCTATAATATAAAAGAAGACTGGGAATTAGAATCAAATTCTATAATAGAGGACGAAGAGTGGGTCAAAGTGTGTGAGGGCAGTCACAAAGTGATAAACAGCCAAATGTGGAAAGAATTCAGTTGGAAAATTGTAATAAGACTTTTTCGCACTCCGTTTGTAATTTCTAGATTTGTCAAAAACCCTTCAGCAGCCCTATGTTGGAGACAGTTCGGGAAGATTGGTGATCATACGCACATTCTTTGGGACTGTCCTGTTATCAGCGAGTATTGGAAAGGGATTAGGGATGAAATAGAGTCAATAATAAAAAGAGAAATACCTTCAAATGCTTTGTTTTATTTACTAAGTATAATACCAGATTATTTTAACGTAGACCAAAAGTATATCTTGCACATTTTATTATTGGTAGCTAAAAAAACTATAACGGCTAATTGGAAACAAGTTTTGTCACCATCTATAGCAGAGTGGAAGAATAGAGTAAAACAAGTGTACATGATGGAAAAAATGACCGCAAGTTTACAACTCAAAGTGGACAAGTTCAATCAAAGATGGAGTTTGGTGAAATTATATCTGGGTGTATGATTTTGGGCTGTAGTGAATTGCAATCTGCTCTGTCATCTATATTCTTTTGGTACGTATTTGTATATGGGTATACACAGGTATGTGTACACACATACATATATTTTGCTGTTGGATTACTTTGTGTTGCATTTTTGGCCTGTGTGTGGGCACCCTGGAGGGGAGGGGGAGGGGTGTGGGTTTGTATGTATGTATGTATACACATGGTAGTGTGTATGTGCAGTTTTCCCTTTAGGGCATTCAAAGTTTCAGAGATCTGGTTTATTGTGCTGCATTTATTTTGAAATATTGTATACGTGGCATCAGTATTTCTGTTATTGATTTTATTGCCCTTGGCTCAGGGAATGTTCTTTTGTTGTGAAAATTCTTCAAAATAAAAAGTTCAAAAAAAAAAAAAAAAGAAAATATGCCCTTCTCGTTTCCTGTAAGAAACGTAACTCAATTTAAATAATCCTAAATCTTTCAGTAAAGTATGGGCCAGAATTTTTTAAAAGCCTCAAGTTTTCTTGGAAATGTTCAGGCCAGCCTGGTTTCAGGGATTTTGTAGCAGATCCTCTAAGCATCAGTCCGCATGGATAGACATCCACATTGGGCGGATTTTTTAAAGTTTTCCTAAGATGTTCAATTAAAACTACATCCCGGCTCCGGCTAATTCATTTACTATGTTGGCTTTGTGCCTCTGTTAAAAAAAGGAATGGTTTAAGTTAGAGTTATAGCTCTTTTTTTAGGTTGTAAAGCTGCTGGCACAGAAAACACAATGCTTTCACTGTGCTTAAACGTAGGCAATGTATTATTAGTTTTTTTCCCAGATTTGTGGCATTACATATTCCAGCCATGAAAGGTTTGCAAACAATTCCTTTGTCCTATTAGCAAGGTTTCTGCTCTGATTTATCAGGTTAACAGTAAGACTTCACACAGGACGGTGCTCCACTCTAAATCTTGTTGGGTCAACCTATATTAATCCAGTCCAATTTAGTTGATTTATATAGAACCAAATCACAACATATTTCATCTTAAGGAGCTTTTCAGAGACAATTCGATCAAACCATCCAGACAGATTTGTGGAAAATCTATCTAAGGAAACCTAGATGACTGAAAGATTGCACAATACACTTGGTTATATGTTGTGTTCGGATTCGTCGGCTGCTTCTTCTAAGGACCCGGTTCTACCTGGACCGGGTCCTTCGACGACTGTGAAAATAAGGAGGCCGGAAGAGTTTTTCTATGGATTCAAACAGGTCCAGCCTTCTCCGGCTTTCACCCCCTCCCTCACTCAGCATATGTTGTCGCCTAGCAACCGTAAGAGCTGATACACAAATTAGGCAAAGATTAGATGCTGAACTTCTTACTAATGTTCTGTTGTTAATTTCATTGTTAATAAGCTTCAGCAGCAGAACTGGCATCACAGATCTTAGATCTGTAATTCACTGAACACATATTGGAATCTGTGCTTAAATATCAGCTAAACTCATTAAAACAGTCCCAAAATAAACCCTGTCAATAAACCAAACATTACCCGCCACATATCCAACACGATAACCTTATATATTATATATAACCTTATATATTTTTATTAATTCCAGACGGAACCATTCACTTAGTCTTATTATATTAAACTGTCATGTTTGCTTTTAGATTCTTACCCCACATGCAGAACACAAACATACAGACATAAACTGCATTCACAATATTCACCGCTGCTCGTTGCTATTTCCTTTCTCCTCTGAGCACCAATGGGGCTGGCTTGCTTGAACTCACAATGAATAACGGGAAACTCAAGGCTGCATAGGATACACGGGACCTGTCCTTCAAAACGGGTCAAAAGAAGGCTGCATTCACTGCATACGAAGGAGTCTAACAATCCGAACAGGCCACGGCGCCGCGCTATGACATAATCGCCCGACAAATCCGGCCTCCGCAGGACGCAGCCGACGAATCCGAACACACAGAGTCAAAGCTGAGGCTATAGCTACACTTAGGAGAGAAACATGACCAACCACTAAAAAACAGGCCCAAATCTTATCCATAATCAGAGGTGTTGATGGCAGATCAAGCCAAGATCAGCCTACTCATATGAGAAAAAGCAGAGAGACCATCAAGTTATAAGTTGAACTCACAAATATTGCCTAAAGGAAGTAGGATGAAACAGAATAATGAAAAGTGTTCCCTATGTCTCCAGCAGTCTCAGCCTATAGCAGCATAACCATAGAGATACCTCAGGATAACCTGAGCCACTGTAACTATAAGCTTTTGCCAAAAAGGACCGTTTAAAGTTAGTCTTAAAGGTAGACAGGCTAAAATTGGTAGTTGGTTCAACACGAGAGGAGCCAGAAAATTAAAAGATATATTACCATATACAGACATATATTACCATATACACACTTGGTTCAGTTTGAAAAAGGTTTTGAAGGATTAAAGTAGAACTTATATCATCTGATGTTCAAATTTTCTTAATCAATTGACAAAATACATCTCAGATTTTTTATATTCTAGCTTATGGAGATTTTACCAAATGCAAACTATACTCAAATATTTTTCAATAATTATGTAACAAAAACGTTGCAAGAACTGGAGCACTGTGCATGCATTTCAGATGCAACGTCTGATAGTTATATCAAAATCAACAAACTTTTAGAAGTAATGCATATAAATATCACTGTAACTTGTTGGTGGTGCAAAAAGACGATTGCACAAGGAAATATAGCTGGAGTTCTGTTTTTGTATGAGCAGTGATGTTTCTCATTATATCCAAACTGCATAATTCAATCATACAGATCTTCTCACATAAATGATTCATAGCCAGATAGATACATAATTGAAATGCACTCTGCTCCTGCCTGAACAATGTCATTTAAAATGATTTGACCAACCATGAATGCAGCTGAATGAAAAGAATACTAGCAAATGCATATGTGGTAGATTTGCATGAAGTCAAGTTATTCCAGAGTCATGTTGGCAAGTTGGGTTTGAGGAAAACTTAAAGTTTAACTTACTTAAAGCTGCAGTGTTAAGATCTACTCCCATCTAGTGGTGCACTGAATTAATCACAGACACCTAAAAAGGGCACTCTCATGATCTGGGACTCTTAGTCACTCCTGTGTGGGTTTTCTCTCCTGTGCGCCTTTCCATTTTCTCCAACAGATGGCGCCAGGGGCTGTTGGACGTGCGGTGTGGCTTCCAGCGGCTCAGGTGTTTTCAATCAGCCCTCATCATCTCCGGTGTACCTTAGGAGCTGCTGCCCAGTAGTCGGAGCTGAGTGTTTGCTATCAGATGTTATCACAAAGCCTCCTGAGCTTCAAGCTTCCCTAGTGATCTCCTCATTGTTAGTTTCTGCTAGAAACTAATTCCCTTGTGTTTTCTTCTCCTCGTTGCCTTCAGGTTCTCACTGAAAGTCTGGACTGCCATCTGCTCCTGGCTTTCTTTGTGAGCTTCTTCCCTCGTGACGCTGTGGTGATTACCCACTGGATGCCCGAACTCTCAGTCTCTTCTCTTGTTGTTCACGTGGATCCACGAAGCCCTTCTACTGGCAGCAAGACCATTCCTGGAGTCTCCGTTCAACCTGAGCTGATCTATACGTTTACCACCGCACTCCTTCATTGCTTCTGGACCCACACTGGATACTAGGACCCCGGACACCAGAACCCCCTTCGGATGAGATTTCAACTCCTTCAAACAGTAAGAACAACCCAAAACATTCTGTCACTGAATTTTCCCACCTGCCGTGAACTCACCAGTCTACTCTCTCTCCCAGTGACAGTTCCTGCTGGTTGGTTTCCCCCTGGACCTAGCTTTGGTCTTGCTAACCAGTCTCACCTTCTCAATAAATATTTAAACCTGAAAAAAGCTCTTCTGTTTTGGTGTTCTGCATGTGGGTTAGACAGCTCAAAAACCCCAACATGACAGGCATAGATGTATCTCAACATTAAGCACATAAACTAATGTTAAAGCTGCAATGTTTTGCACAATTTTAAGTGTCCCATTGGGTGTTAAGGTACAGAACACTACATAATTGAGATATTGTAATAATCCTAATAAGTTACATGCATATTCTTTATGTATTTGATACCTAACTACCGCTAATAGCTAATGACTAATAGCTATGGTCATCCTGAAGGACTTCTATAAAGAATAACAAAGTAACATCTCTTGTCCAGTATAGGCTAACAAACAAGCTAGCCATTCCTGCTACGAAGATGCAGTAGCTTTTGGACTACAGTGCTCTGTTTCTAACATAATATTTACTAACCTACTTGTCCAGCAGACAGCCTGCAATCTCCATATCCGCCTTGATTCCCTGGTCCCTCAGGAATTATCTCCTCTTGATAGAGACTGTGCAGATGTAGGCTCCTGGTTGTTACATATTTTTCTTTTTCTTGATTACTTTTCTTTCCTCTTGCTGGGCAAAGATTTTGGATGGTTCTCTGTTTCAACAGAAAACAGCAAGTAGAGTTATCTACGGTGGTCGTCCATTCATTAAACATATTTATATACAGGTAAAACACATACGGCTACTAAGTTTGTCCCCTGCAACTACTGTAAGCAAAGATGATGACATAACATGCCGTCTTTTATGTTCCACCACCAATGTATTTATAAACAACTCATTCTAAACTATTGGAACACTTTCCTTTTAGATGTGATTGTTTTTTTTAGATTTCGGCAGACCTGTTTATTTTTAAAATGAATATTTTTGCAAAAAGGCCAAATTAGCTACACACTGCACCTTTAAAATCTATCCAAACTACTTGTTTAAAAACAATAAAAAAGATAAGAGATAGTTTCTACATAGTGTCACGTTTCCTCTTTACTGCTACTGCAATAGTTCTCTTATCCCATATTATTAGAAAACAATGAAAATCTTGAAATAAAGACCTTTTATGCTTATAAGACTGATATAAGCAATTATAACAGTTAATTTAATGGAAATACATCCTTCTTAACCTGCACTTTGGATTTGGCCACCTAGATTTCTTTGCTTAGAAATATACCAATGATAGCTGTTTTTACTTTGTACCTTTTTAAGTTTGAGAATTTAATTATGCTCACTTAAAGTCTTTAATTCAACAAAATGTTGTGTTTTACAATGTACTGCCAAGAGTGTGGAAATTTTTATTAAGTCTTGGCTCTTGAAGCTGAACAGATACAGATAAGAATGTCCAATTAGTCATTTGTGGTGTTTTCCTGGAATTAAAATATCATATGAAACAGTGGCTCGTTTTTATTCAATGGCTAAACAAGGATACATTGAAAAACAACTCCCAGTTAGAGGACAGAGAATAGCAACTTGCTATCGTTTCCAAGGCTTCCAACAACAATTATACAGCATGTATATTTCAAACAGATGTGTTGATTTGTTGTGTGATATTTTTCTTATCAAACTAAAAAACATAAATGTGTAAAGCCTGTAAATCTAAGCACGAATTAAAAAGAAACATTTTTTTCTCAAAGGAGACAAGGTTTCTCAACCAGATTAACCCAACTGGTGAAAAAAAAAACATAAGCCCATCTGTTAAGCATGATGGAGGATGTGTGATGCTGTGGGTTTGCATCTATTTTAAAAGCCTCACTTGTCAGATTAGATGCAACTTTTTAATTATTATCCCTTTAAAGCCAAATGTATCATATTTGATACATGAAATTTTGAGACCTCTGCATCATCAGTGGGATATTTTCGCTCTTGAGAACCCGACTTAATAAATCAGAAATATGTAGGGAACAGAAAATGTATAAAAGATTATACGGAAATGCCTAATGTATCAAAATTGGTGCAAATAATGATCAAATTTAACTTATACAAGATTTATGTTTATTATATATTTTTTCATAGAATTCAATGACAACTCTAATATTAGAAAATCAGATTTTTTTTTTAACTTCTTCATGGTTCAGACTTTTTAAGTAAACTGAAAATGGGTACTTATGAGGTTAGATTTGTGATCTTAAACAGTGCTGAACACTAAATCAGACACTATATCAGCCTCTTTTCCTTATCATGTCAGTCCTCAGATCTAAATCCTACAGAAAATCTCAGGGGAGAGCAAAGAAGAGAGGAGAACATAAGAAAGGACCTAAGAACTAAGTGATCAAAAAGAGATTGTGGAAAGTAGAATAATCAAAGATCCCTCTCTGTTATTGCCCGAATCATGAATTATTAGAGCAAAAGATTGAAGGCTGTCCAGCTGGTTCAACTGTGATACAAATTACTGTAAAATCTGTTTTTTTTTTTCAGGTTTATTATTTTTCCCCCATTACAGGATTTACTTTCATCCAGAGAACAGCTTCACTCAAATTAAAGGTTGAGAAAAGTTTCATTGTGAGATCACAGTGCTGCCTTTAACAAAAACTGATTTTTCTGCATCTTATGCGATGAAAGCATCCTGACTGTTCTCCATCTCTCAACAGCTTAAAGCGTCTCTGCCTTAAGCACTCTGATGGTGATGCATAAGAAAAATATTGCTGAAAGTAATGGATTCCTGCTATACAGCTGACTTCTGGACAGTGAACTGACATCATAGATGAAAAACACAATCAGCACACAGTAATCATTATAGCTGAGATAAGTGAAAGCTCCCATCATAGATTGGTCGCTAACGTCACTTCTTTCTCTTCATCCATGTCAACTTGCAGTTATTTGCTTCACATGCCTGTTCACTAATGCACTCACTAACTTGACTCCAACGCTGGAGTGGGGTATCTATTTATAGATTGCTTTGCCATGTAATGAGCTTCCAGCATGCTGGTTGGTTACAAAGAGAACATCACACAAAAAATAAATTAATTAAATAAAAACCCCTTTTTCACTTAAACCTCTTAACCTTAACAGGTCAGCTACACTCATGCCAGCTAATTTTAAAAATATGTATCAGCCATACTGAATACCTACCAGCAGAGTATCATACTACATAATCCATGCTAAGTTCAGAATACCAGAAAGACACTGGCTTCCGGTGAGGCAGCAGTCTCTAAACCACTTAGTATGTCAACTTTTCCTCTTGTGTGAGTCACAACTTCCATCCACTTTAATGCAGGCCTGAATTATGCATGCATTCCCCATCCACCAAGGACCCATCCAGGCCTTAAACCAGGGGAAGTGCTCTGCTCAAGCAGCAGCTGGATAATAGGTGGATTTGATTTGTCTAATATTCTAACTTCCTTCACTCAGTAAAATCCAAATATAAACTGGAAAAATGTTTGCCTGTTTTCAGATCTCCCCTGTTTTTGTTTTTAATTCACATCTACAGGGTAACTTCGCCTCAACATCACTGGGTTTGTCAGAAACAACTACCATCAAACATTTTCAGGAATTTGCAATGAGTACCTTTCATTATTGTTAGAGAAAGGTGAGCTCATCTTTAGAGAATACAGGGTTTGGGGTTCTCCTGTTCTGCACGTCTTGTTTAGATAAGAGATAAGTTCATAACTGGTTTGTTTAGACAAGGAACATTTTAGGTATGTCTTTGATGGAAGGTCAAATCATAATTATGTTGGTTTAGTTGCTTAACAAACTGTCTTTCTATGAACTGTGCTTAATTTACTCTACACAGCCTAAATTTATCCCTGCAGGTCTTGGACTTTGTGTGAAAGACTAACAGCTAGTCCTGATCAACTGATCCTCCTCTTATGGAGGAGAAAGGAGAAAGTTTCTTGATTTGTCCATGTATTTGATTATCAATGCAAGGTTTACCATTAAACCCAGCACGGTTTTGACTCAAGCAAACAATTACAAAGCAATTACCAAATTTAGTTTGTTCAACTCCAGTAAAACATGATTTATTGGAGAGAATGAGACAAATCCTAGAGTCTAAACCTTGCAATGGAGTTCAGAAATAGATATTTATTTCCCTCTTAATAATAATCAATAATCAACTAAAACATGAAAACCACTTGTTACTTCTGTTGAAGACAAATTTATTTAATATTTTATAGAAGATACAAAATACATCCTACAGATATCAGCATCCTCAACTTTATGAAACTGAATAGAAATTTCTCCTGTGCTAGAGGCCGCGTGCAAT
Source organism: Jordanella pulchra (assembly GCA_034780135.1). Taxonomy (NCBI): domain Eukaryota; kingdom Metazoa; phylum Chordata; class Actinopteri; order Cyprinodontiformes; family Cyprinodontidae; genus Jordanella; species Jordanella pulchra. Next base: position 1,454 of record JAUZNJ010041343.1, on the reverse strand, counting down.
TCTATCCCCTTATAGACAACAAACAAATAATTCTTTAGAGCGGTACTTATTTGAATGTTCCATGTGATGTCTGAAGGAAAAATAATGAGCTAATCATACAGTAACTGAATAAAAAGAGTGATTACCTTACGTGGTGCTCAGACCTATGTGCAGTGCCCTGATAAAAAAACAGGTGGCGTCCCATTTCCTTCTCTGTAGCAGCAGTTTGGGTTGATTAACCCGCAATCAATTAGTGCCCACCAGCTGTTTACAATAATCACCTCTCCCTCTGTGAGTGGAGATGTTAATTTCACAAATTACAGCTCTCAACTGACTTAATCTTCCAGAAGAATTACCTGGTTTATTTGCTTTAGAAAAAGCTGACTGTGATTTTTAATTAGGAAAGAGAAGAGGCTCATAGTGATGAGTCCACTGGAGAATTAAGGAATGATGTTGTATCGTTATCTGTTGAGTAAGGAGCATGTGCAAAAGGGGGTCAGACTATTTTTTTATCGAAAGAAGGTGCTCTTTGATAGAGAGTTGCAAACTGAGTAGCTAAGGTGACCTCTTTATATGAAAAAACATTTGACAACAGGATAAAGGTTTAGTTTTTGTCCAATGTTCTCCCAGATGATAACCGCTCAGTGATCTGATTAACATTTTTTCCTTATTTTAGTCTAAATAAACAAGGAAAAAATCATGACATGAAGGAAGGGCATAAATTAATCTGAAAATCGTGCATAAACAGGGTTATTAATATGCTCATGTAAATCCACTGACATGATTTACGGCTGCTTTGACCCTGTATTGTGTCTGGAAATAAATTTGTTTAAATAAAGGCAAACAAAACTTCATAAACTGGAGGGATTAAAGAAAGTTAAAATACAACCAAATCCCCCAAAGTAAAATTATGCTTTATGAACAAATACTTTGATAAAATATTGTTAATGTCGCCAGTATTCCTAAGGATACTATTATATAGGTCAGCTCTTACCTGATAATATAACTCTAAGAGATCCAGTTTAGGAATATCAAGTTTCTGATCTAGTTTCTGATCTAGTTTTGGAATAACAGATTTTGGGGGATTTTTCTTGCTTCAGCAACTTTGTCTCTTTATTTTTCTTTAATGATAATTGTGCTAATTTCCTCCTGATCTTACCCTTCTGAGGGGTCCCAATATTTGGGTGATAATCCCGCCATGTTGTGTTTAGAGTAATCAGATCTACCCTGAAAAACATCAGAACAGCTTTGAGCACAAACAGGAAAAATCCAACATGTTCTTGGCCTGATATTCTGTTGTGTTTGGAGTCCTCTGAGCGAGTCCAAATCTGAACTTTACCAGCTGGTCGCAACGCATGAACCAATCTGAGAAGCTGATCCAGGATCTGGATTGAAGACAGTCACTAGCCAAACCATAATGTCGTTACTTGCAGAGTAGTTTGCATAAGCCTATGAAAAATGAACTACAAAAATGT
>JAUZNJ010041341.1:0-10062 GCA_034780135.1 Jordanella pulchra | reverse complement strand
GTGTGTGTGTGTGTGTGTGTGTGTATGTATTTGGATAAGCGAATGTTCCAAATACATTCTGTTTCAATGAATATAAACTATGACTTGAGTGCATATTTAATTTGAGAAGAGGCTGAGCTAAATGGGCTCTTATCTTTGTGGATTTACATAATAGCCATGAAATCTAAACAGACTTATTTCAGCAAGTAGAGAATGGCATCATAAACTCCAAGATATACTCATGTAGACATCAGATGCTAACAGACAAGAAACACTGCGCCTCATAAATCCACTGAGACACAGACCAATAGAGTGTACTGTTACTGTCCTGGTCCCTGGCATGTGTGCAGTGGAAAAAGTCTGATCTTACCTGAAGGATATTTGCAGGAGTCATTTCCAGACTGATCATCTCAAATCACATCAGCCCAGATAAACCTGCTAACCAAATCCTCATGGATCACCATACACCTAACACCCCTTCACTAAAAATACTGCATGTTGTTGACAATTCAGGCCAATGAGATGCTATTTATAAAGAAAGCCTCCAACATGCCAAATGTACCAGACAAATAAACACCGGGATTACAGGGGAAGGAAACAATCCTCTGGCGACAGTGTGCAGACACCGCGGTCCTATGAAGGCATCCAATAGTCAGGTCTTGCGCATATGACAGTTTGTTAAATGTTCCAGTGTGTTTTAATACACTTGTCCCTTTTGTGCACATTACTGAATGCAAAGAAAAAAATGTATTCAAAATGCAGGAATGTTGTTTGGTAGCTGACTTTGAAACAAGAAAGAGAAATAGAAAAAAGGAGGAGAGGCAAGAGTATTAACCTGACCATGAGTACAACTGGCCTTGAGCGGCAGATAAACATAATTTGCAATTAAAAAGGGTTTTGAGCAGCTCAGTTTTCAATGAAATAAGTCCTTAGGTGAGGTTTACAGTGCTTTCACACCACAACCTTTGGATGCTTTTAACCATGCTACAAGTATGATTTTGGGAATAGTTCATATCAGTGTGAATAAAATCCAGGCCCTCAAAAAGACTCTGATACAATTCCCTTTACAGATACAAATGCCAGCCTTGGCACAATTCCTCAGGCCCCTGGATGTGTACCAAAAGCAGTCAAAGAGGATGCAATAAAAGACCAGTGCATTTGGATAGATGGAGAAGTGGAAAACAAACAATAGCTCAAAACCAAAAATGTTTCTTGGAGCTAAATGCAGTGGTGAAGAGTCACAGAAGAGGTACTGGAGCAATACCACAAATTAAATGTGTGAATTGTCTGACTTTAACTGTGAATGGACTGATCTGAAAAGACCTGGTGGTTTTCTGATGTACAAGGGGCATTTAAAACCTCTACTGGAATATATCAATATTCACCCTGTATAAACAAGCAATTCATTTTATGATGTTCCTCTTTTATCTAAAAGACAATAAAAATTGTTGTTGGACAGTGAGTCACAATCTGCAGTCTTTACAGCTAAAGATTTAATTCTAAAGCTGTAAAACTCAAGCACTGTACAGGAACGTCACATGTACAGGATTGATCCTTTTGGACACTTTTAACAGTTACACACACAATCACACAGATACATAGCATGATTAGTTAGAGCCTATGTTGGCCGCAGACCAGAGACGATGAAGTTTATCAGCTTTGGTTTGGAGCAAAGTTACTTTTAGACATGCTTGTAAGAATCGTGCACAATGTAAATATATGTTTAAAAACCTCTGGAAATGTTAGCTTTGCTTAGTATAACATGAGTCCCTTCAACGTTTTTATGTTTCTAACCTCTGCTCACACATCTCTTGACTGGAATGATGTTGATTTTGGCTGGGTTTCTAAGCTGCAGCTGGAGAAGGTCAAGTGGGACTTACTATCCCACACTTTAATTTCCAGGAACTTCAGCTGAGTCAAAATAGGACAGTTTCGTATTAATTCCAAGGATCCCTTTAATGTTAAACCAAAATGCTGTTAATCTGGTCTGTGAAAAACAAAGATTTTTAGGAAAAAAGGCAGTTTTATGCACTTTTTAATAGAAATCACATTTAGTGACTTGCTTAAACAAAACAAGGCTCTCACTCATTGGTTAACCATTGAAGCAAGTCTGCAGTATAAAGCCGTTGAAATGCTGGACAGTAGCCTTTTTGTGGAGATATAAGGCTGCAAATTTCGAAGCACCATATAAGTCCTGCAAATAGGATGTGACAGTTAAGGGGCTAAAAGGTTAAAACGTATATCCATTTAGGCCTCAGAGTATGACAGAGAAATAGGTGACATACTGGAAACAAATTATCAACACAAGTGAAGCAAAGATCACACTGGTGCCTGAACTAATTTCTAACTGTACGACTGTTTTAAACCCACATTTTAATGTTCCCAAAAATAGGGCACTTAACATAGTTGTAGATCAACAGCACTCATCACTTGCCTGCAATCTTTTAGCTTTGTATGCAGCCATTGTGACAGTGCTTACTTTTCAAAACTTCACAGAGCGGGATGCAAGAGACAAACATTGGCTGAGAGCTTTTGTCACACTAAAACCAAAATGTTATATTTTATTAGAGACTGACATTGATTTAGAAATTAAAAAAACAAGGTAGAATTAACATTAAAAACACCAACAAAACATTACACTGTGATTGTCACTAATTTCCCATAAAAAGAACATTGGAAAGATTTTATCCTAGCATGAGCCTGATACCTGATGCAAGCAAGCTTGCCTCCTTCCCCACTTATTCATTTGCACTCCTTTAATGAAACAAAAAAAGATTGAGGTCTTTACATTTAGATTGAGGTCTTGAGTGTGTCACCTCCCATCTTGCACAATGGCACGTGAGATGGCTGCACTGAGGGCTGCATGTCCCTCTAGGAGAATGGCACGTCTCTGCTGGGCAAATATAAACACACATGCAAGTCACACACTTTATTACATACTTTCAAAAGCTGGAAGCCCATAAACACAAGAACACCCTGTTGAAATTTACATCAAAGGTATTAAGTAAACAATAAAATAGCAGCCAAAGACAAACTAGATGCTGCTTTCTTTTACCCAAAGAGGGCAGAAGTATGTGGAAGGACATCCCAATATCAAACCATATGGATCTGTTTATGTCTTTATAAGACTAAAACTAAAATTGTACTAATTAAGATAAGAAATAATATTAAAGGAAAATAATATTAAGTTGGTAAAACCAAAAGAATAAGCAGAAGCAAAACAACTTGGTGTTGGAAAAGACATGCGACCTGTAACAGGTCAGACTGAAAGCAGTGTAAATCCACGGCTTGAAACTTCATATCATTAGATATGAAGTTTCAAACCGTAACAACAATCTCCAGCACACATCTCCTTGAACACAAAGTTATACCGAAAGACATAGTGGTGGCAGCATCATGCTGTGGGGATGCATTTTCTTCAAGAGGGATAGGACAGCTGGTCAGATGTAATTGTAATGATTTATATAACTAAATTAAGGGCAATCTTGGAAGATAAAAAGAACAGGAGTCTGATTGGGGCTCAGACACCTTCCAGTTAGACAGCAAAGAAACAAGTGGATTAGTTTAAATTAAGGCATATGTATGACTGTGTGCATAAAATTTCACAAGTCCTTCCTGTCACAACAGGAAACCATTACAACTTCCACACAGACTTGGGAGTTTCTTATGCCAGATGCCCTACCTACAACAAATAGGGTTTGAATATTGAGTCCCCTGTATAAAAGATATATGCTTATTCAACAACACTACAGAGGGTCTATGCTAATGAGAAAGAGCCAAGCATCCAGAATCCAAACCTAAACCTAATTGGGATTTTTTGCAAGTATTGAAAAATACTCTTTGACTGAGCTTGAGTTACTTTGCAAATAACTAAGGCAAATAGCTAAGTTTTAAGATGTCTTATGTTGGTGGTTCTACAAAGTACTAACCTAGAAGGGCTTAATAATAATATGCACCACACCTTTTAGCTTACTATCTAAAAAAAACTTCTAATTTGTTATTTATTTGTCATTTATTTGCAGTACTACATCAGTTTTACTTCCTCCTCTTTAGTGTAAATTAGGTTTCTTTGTTTCTCAATTACACAGAATCCTGATTAAATAAAATTAAGCTGTAGGGAAGACTTCTGCCAAAAATATAATAAGAGGACTGGGCTTTCGGGAATAACTTCCAGCATAAAGTAAAAACAAGTTTCATGTCATACGAAAGGTTAAAGGAATATTTTTGGTAAAGCTGAATAGTCCAAGATACTTAAGTGCAATAAAAACGCATCTTAAACATAGCTTTACTGCATGAATATTCTTCTAACAGGAAACTGTGAATGCATATAAACGTGACTGCAAGGAAAAGCATTTGTGATGTCAAGGGCATGAAAGAGCTAAGGGTGATGCTTTTCCACTGACAGCTTTACAGTAGAGGTTCATAAATAGTTCCATTACTATAGAGCTATTTTGGATACATGCATATATATGTGTATGTCTTAAGTGTGTCACCTCCCATCCTGCACAATGGCACGTGAGATGGCTGCGCTGAGGGCTGCATGTCCCTCTAGGAAAATGGCACGTCTGCTGGGCAAATATAAACACACATGCAAGTCACACACTTTATTACATACTTTCAAAAGCTGGAAACCCATAAACACAAGAACACCCTGTTGAAATTTATATCAAAGGTATTAAGTAAACAATAAAATAGCAGCCAAAGACAAACTAGATGCTGCTTTCTTTTACCCAAAGAGGGCAGAAGTATGTGGAAGGACATCCCAATATCAAACCATATGGATCTGTTTATGTCTTTATAAGACTAAAACTAAAATTGTACTAATTAAGATAAGAAATAATATTAAAGGAAAATAATATTAAGTTGGTAAAACCAAAAGAATAAGCAGAAGCAAAACAACTTGGTGTTGGAAAAGACATGCGACCTGTAACAGGTCAGACTGAGAGCAGTGTAAATCCACGGCTTGAAACTTCATATCATTAGATTAAATGTAACATGATCAATTTGGTAAAAAGATAAGCCGTGGTTTCATCTGGGACATTTAATACCGTAAACCAACACAGTGTGCAGAAAGTTCCATCTTAGCTCTTGGTGACTGGGGCCCAGATGAATATTAATCATTGGAAAATAGCCACACACGTGCAAAAAAACGGTAATACAGTAAGGATAAGCCTCAGTGTGGAGTACAGTTACAGCAAAATGGAGAACTAGTTCTGACTTTCCTCAAGTGTACAGGCCTATTCTTTACATTTAACAATGAACGAAAGCACTTAAGTCATTATGTTGTGATGAGAAGAGTCTAAACTATTAAAAAGGAGTCCACATAACTGAACTGACAACAGATATTACACAGAGAGTTTTTACTCTGCTTAAAATGATATTGGCTGTTACAGCTTTATGATCTGTGTTTTGCTCCTACAGTGAAAAGAACACACCAAAAAATGTCATTTCTTAGCATGGTAATTTAACTGTCATTTAACTTTTTTTGTAACAATCAGATTTATGTCTTATCACAGTTAGCTATTATTTTTATCAAGATGTACTGTATGCATGAAAAGTAGTTCAGAAAATCAAAGTGGAAAAAGGATCATTATCAAAATTCACATGACTTTTTAAATAAGAATCAAACTTGTAAAAAAATGTAGCTTGTTCTACATTCAGGTACTTGAAAATGTATCCATTTTCATTTCTGTTCAATTTTAGAACATTGTAAAAAAAACTATATTCCTTTTATCTAAAATATTTTCCAAAGTGACCTCTTGACAGATATTGTTTCCTGAATTCACAGAACCACGTGTCCTCAGGGTAGAACATAAACTTTCCCATGGTGCATAGGAGCTAACACTGACTGGTCAACACTTACTGTTAGAGTTGGCTCCATCTCGTAAGACTCACACAAAGGAATAAATGGCAGCAGCTTTGATTTACTGCTATTGGTACAGAATATATCTTCAAAATGTAAACTGGGGCATATGTATGAAGATTCTCAGTCATTCATGGTCAAGCTTGGAAAGACCAGTTTAAGTAACGGGATGTGAAATTTTGTAGAAGATGTTTCACCTCTCATCCAAAAGGCTTCTTCAGTTCTAACTGATACTGGAGAAAATTGAGATAAATATACTTTAGCTGTGACCAACTGAACTTTCCAAGCTTTAATTTGAGCATGTATTTAGTCATGTGATTAATAAACCAAACAAAAAAAAAGACATCACAATGTTTCAGAAACAAAAATTGCAGAATTCAATACTTCCTGTGACGCTGTGTTATACAAACAGTTGGTGGAGGAAAACACATGGGATCATCTTTAAATATCAGTAAAACAAAATTAACTTTTTGAAATCGATTATGATATTATAACTTCATCACCTGGAATGACTGCAAAATGCAAAACTCTCTTAGGAAACACTTCAGCTAACCCATTGCCGTCTCTTCCTTTGCTTGTCTGTCTCTAATCAGGCTGCATGTCAGCTTTAAAATCACTTTGTCATGCTGGGTTACAGGATTAAAAAATGCTGTTATTTCATTGTCAGCATGCAACATGCAACATCTATGTGTGTGTGTGTATATATATGTATATATATGACAAAATGACTGGGGCAGCTGGCAGGAAAGATTGCTGGCGTGTAATAAAAAGTCCGTAGAGTTGATCCAAAAGAACAACAAAAAGGACCTGAGAATGAACAGCTGCATCAGAGCCCACACACACTAAGACATGCAATAACCTGCACAAAACTATTTCTAATGAAGTAAAAGAAACCGATTCTGGCAGAGGTGTGCCATGACACTTACGTGTATGTGAAAGTAGATGAAAACAGATGATTCAGTCTTGAAAGATAGGTTCTAATTTTTCCTTTAATTCTGTGTTTATGTGTACCAGACATCCTATACTGGGGAATGATTATTAAACCATGATCTGCACATATAGTTAAAAAAAAGACCTTTGCATTCAAACGCACTGGTTTTTCACACATCAAGTCCATTTGACCTCTATGCCAATGAAGTTTGGCAGTGAAAAGTAATATCCAAAGAACAAGAGTCTTTATCCATTTACTCTGAAATATTGTGCATGCTATAAAAGGAAAGTATATGCCAGTAAAGATGTTGTTTTCTGTGGTTGCATCAAGAGATTAGAACATACTTTTGTGCATGATTCTGAGGTTTATTTACAATACATTAGCTCAGTAAAACAGGTCGGAGATTTTTTTTTTCTCTCAGAAAAGTCAAACTCTGTATTTTACTGACTGTTGTCTCAAACTGAAAGAGCCAGAAATCAAGACAGGCAGTGACAAGGACGGACAGAAGTCACTCATCATGCTGGTCCAGGTATTGGCACATCTGCTCCAACTAACCACTCCCCTGGTGTGATTGGCAGACTAAATGAATTCCTTCATTGACAGATGTGCGACAGATTCCAATGGATGGACTGACAGAGTGATGGAGGAAGAGAGGGAAATGACATCATATGGGCAGTTTCTGTGTGAGCTGCCATGTTAGAATAAGCATGCTGAGTAAACTGGGAGACAGGGTGGAAGGAAGGAGGGATGTGGATGACTGGATGGAGGGAAAGAAGAGAGTCCGCATTTTGACATCAGAACTCACCTCAAAGAGTTGTCTGCGGTTTTCTTTGAGCTTCACTCAGCTCGGCGAGGCCCTCTTACTCAGGGTGCCAAACGGAGGTACACAAAGAGATGTGAAAACAGAAGAGCACGACCGGGGAACTCTGGTGGGTTAGAGGCCCACAGGAGGAACGAAGACTGGGAGCATGCAGGCTTGGTAGTGGTCTACAGTCAGAGGGTTCATCCATCACACATGTCCTGACCTCCATTTGACCCCGGCTTTGCAGCCAATGAGGCGCCCTCAAACCCTAAAGAAAGCACCCCCCACTACACAGGCACACACACTTATCTAGCCATACATATACATCCAAACACACAAGAGATCGGGTGACACTGAGAGGAGCCTGGATGCTCTTTGTGAAGGCCTCCCCAGCTTCCAAGAATCCTTTGTTGATTCTTTCCTAACTGATGTGAGTACCAATACCTGACAGACAGACAGATGTACACCTACACAGGCGTTCAGGTAACTACTTTAGCTTGAACAGGAAGATTTTGAATGTCCTGGCATTAGCTGATGGGTAAACCTATAGCTCTAAAAGTGGTCAATATGAAGGAGAGAATAATCATTATTCACATAATTGGGCCTTTATTGGTGGATTCACTGTGTTTTTTAGGGAATAACTTATAAAACAAAACACAACTGCAGGCACTTTAAACAGCAATATCCAGTCCAGACTTGCTAAGATAGGCACGAACACCTTCACCAACTATTTCTATAAAATCACCAAGGCCACCTGGTATTTCTGGCAAACATTGGACCCCTCCTGTTGGTAGAATTGGTAGCGTTCAGTTAAACTGGGATGTTTCTTGTTAAGACCTGACTTTTAGGCATCCTTACTGAACATTCAATAATATGCTAATACTGTCGTTTTCAGCTATGTCCATCCAAAAACCAGTTCTTGTGTAGTTTTTGGAACCGTCTAGAGCACCATGTTTACCTATAAACCACTTGATTTAGGCTGAAATTATTTCATTCCACTGCTCCTCTGGTGTTGCCACCACCATGTTTGACAGAGTGTACAACATCATTCTAAAGCCTTACCCAGACTCCTATATTGTATTGGTCAGGGTGGCCAACAAGATCAAACTTTCTCTCATCTGACCATACCATCTTACCCTAGAAGACATTTGATAGAGAGATCAGGGGAAAATGTGCCTACTGTACTTCAGCAGGTGCAAATCACCGCAGCTTTCTGGCCTGATGGCACCGTTCTAGCCCATACTGATATTTAGCAGTGTTGATGTTAGTTGGTTGGTTGATCAGTCAAGCCAATGTCTCAGAGTAAAACATTTTTGTCAGATGGTTACAATTTGGATGTTATTATATGTTTTAAAAGAGTGATAATCCCAATCCCACATGAAATCTCAAACATGTTAGAATTATAGTGTCTCAATGTTAATGTAAATCAGTTTATGCTGTTTAAAGACTGCTTATAAACCTCTGTCCTATACTGTTCGTATATATGTTGGGGTATATTGGTATACCTTGGTTTTTGATGTGTCTGTTTTAAGTTACTTTTGTATGATGCAATATGTCAGAGGAAGATAAACAGCTGTCCAGGGATATAAAGCCACAGATCAGATAAAAAGTCCTTTATAAAATTCTTCTTACATTTGTTTAGTTTATGGAGAAACATGTCAGCTAAAGTAGTAATAAACATTTTTTGAATGCATTAGACCAATATTAAAGTATAGTTCCTACAGCTAAAAATCTGAAGGTAGTTTAATTGTCTTTTATTCTGAAAGAAAAGCAGAAATATACTTCTATCAACTGGAAATGTAATCGTTGCATTTACCGTATTGATATGGAAGTAATTCTAACACAAAAAATAGAACAAAACATTGAGAAAATAACACTTTTTTCCTTGTAAATAAGATAAAAGTTCATCATAGTCTACGTTAGATAATACAACACTGTAATATTTTAACAGCTAAGGGGTAACAATTCATTAAAAAAAATGTTATCTTCAAACTAATTAAGCTTTTTTACAATGGAAGAATATAAGTGTCAATAATTTTATCATACATTATGGAATTTTTAAAGTCTTTTAAATAACAAGAAGTCAATCATGCATTGCTCATATCATATCATAGCATTACAATCCCTTAGGGAATTTCAAACATTTATTTCAAGAAATTGCTTAAGAACTGTATGAATTATAATGTGGTACTGAAAGTACCTGTGTGATGAGATTCCATCAGGCTTGCAACACAAAAAAGTAGTGTTTCCTTTATATTTAGCGGCATTATCATAATAAAATGTAAAGAGACATGCTCAAAAACCAGCAGAAAAACCTTAATTAACATCTTATGCTTAAAACCTCCATACAATTACTCAAAAATATTTTGCTTTATAGATATATGTATATATATGTATATATCCACCCATGCATCTTCTCCCACTTCATCCGTCAGGGTCGCGGTTGGGCCGGTGCCTTTCTCCGGCAGACTATGGGCGTAAGGCGGG
>JAUZNJ010041339.1:0-34014 GCA_034780135.1 Jordanella pulchra | reverse complement strand
TATATATGAACATTTTGCATTTAAGATGAAAAACCTTTAAATTCCATTCAAAAATCTTGATGAATTAATCAATTAGCAAAATAATTGTTTGTTGCAGCTCGAGTTTTGATCATGTAACACACTTCCTGTGGGTGCAGTAAATATTTAGCCAGGTTTCCAGTTTGAATTGGGCTTTCAGTCACTAATAAAAGCACTGCCAACAACATTCCCATTATGTTCCACAAATGCCTAACAAGGCTGCTTACTTTGCCAACATTATCAGAACTTTATCACCTTAGCCCTTCTCCCAACTATTTACAAATTCAGAATTCTCTGTATTGCTGGCTCTTGACATACACAAAGTGAAGCATTTTCCTGTAGCTGTTTTTTCGTTACACACATACATGCAAATGTAGGATGAAATTAATTCAAATAGTAAAGAGTGAAGATGCTTTTTTTCCAACTGCTGAGAGGCGGGGGGCTAATTCTCCCACAGTGCAGTGTGAGATAACGCTCCGTTAATTGGATAAGAATTGCCAAGGCTCTGCCAATAGTTTGTGTTACCCTTTCCCTGCAGCACTTTAGGCACACACACACACACACCCACACACACACACACACACTGCCACAGTGGAAATAAGCATGCAATTCAGATTTTAACTCGTGTCCTCTTTTTTTTGAAGAACTGCTAGAACAGTCTCTTGAAAGTTGGAACAGAAAATAGTCTAGTTAATGCATGAAAAATGTACTTATAGGACTGCACCAGGGAAATGAATAGGTCTTAAATTGTGAAGAGAGCAGATTGCATTAATGAATGTATATGTATACGGTGAAACATGTATTCTGTGTACCAGAATGTAACTGTTTATTGTCTGTGCTATCACCAAGACAATTTTTTTCCACCTATTGTGCATGTAGATTAAATTCCATCTCATTCCCAATAAATTTTTCCTCATCTCTTACAAGCCTATTTTCTCGCTTTCATAGCTGTTCCATCAGCTCCACGCAGCGTCATCTCAAGCGTTAATGAAACGTCGCTCCTGCTAGAATGGAGCGAACCTCGGGACATGGGCAGTCGTGAGGATATCTTCTACAACGTCATCTGTAAAAAGTGCCTTCCTGAGCGAGGAATGTGCTCACGATGTGATGACAATGTAGACATTTCTCCACGTCACCTGGGCCTGACGCAACGCCGTGTGACTGTCCGCAACCTCCAAGCCCACACACAGTACAGCTTTGAGATCCAGGCGGTCAATGGTGTCTCCAACAAGAGCCCTTATGCTCCTCAGTTTTCTGCTGTGAACATCACTACAAATCAGGCTGGTGGGTACATATGCAATGTTGGCAGAGATCAGCATTGATCTTGAAAAAAGTTGAAGCTTTCAGAGTGTGGGAATTTTAAAGTCATGCATGTATTTGATAGTATACTTTTATACATGTAGGACTGTAAAATGTTGGCTAAATGAAAAAAAAAAGACTGAGGACTAAACATTGCTGAATGAGCAAGATAAACTTAATATTTGGTGACCTTAATATTTCCCGCACTTACTTAAAATGGAAAAATCTCAGCAGTGTGTTATACTTTAATTATTTTAGCTTTCCCTTGGTTTAAACCCGGTTGTCTTAATCTAACTGCAACAGCAACAAAAAAGGCCACCATAGTAATTAGACCTGAGATTAAACAAGTAAACATGTAACTTGTATAGATTAGGTACCAGCTTATAGCACATGATTAATTTAGTCAGCATCAGGGTTCAAAACACACACATTCTGATCTTGCTACATGCATTGAGGCCTGTGTTTTGACTCCAATTGACTTTCATTAAAGTTTTTGTCATTTTCATCCCCTTTTTAGGCCCCAACCCTGAGGGACTGTTCAACACTTAAACCTAACCATAACCAGTGCATATCTAACCTTAACCCTAACCTAAACTCAGTTCACAAAATACGCCCAGATTCCACATCCTCCGCTCCTGTCCATGTCAGGTCAATTTCAGACATCCTCCCCGCGTCTGTGAAAAGCGATGCCAACAGCTTCCATGGTAACACTGTCGAGCTCCACTCCAAATTCTTTGAGTTCCCAAGAGTCCTGCTCTATCGAGCTGACATGGGTGGAGTGAAGGAAAACCAGAGGATGTGGAATTAGGGGGTTAGTCCTAAACACCTAACTGTTAGTAAAAAAAGTATAAACAGTCACCAACTTGGTGGTGAGATCAGGAACATGGTCCTCACTCTGATGTAAAAAAGGAGAGGTAAAAGTTTTCTATCTAAGGAAAACCAGCCGATTGCATTGACTCGTTAATACAACAGCAATTTCTTACACCAAGCATGCACGTAGCAACATTGGAGAGTAGAAACCTCCTAGGCAAAAGCCCTACCCTGTGCAGCCCCTAGTCAGAATCAATATGATGATTTTCATTTTTTATCATTTTTAATATTACTTTAGTCAAATTCTATTTATTATACTTGCAGCTTATTTTCTTCTTCTCTTAATGGAAGGTTATTTGAACTTTCAAGCACAAATATATATATATTTATATATATATATATATATATATATTTTTTTTTTTTTCAAGAAATAGTTATTAGTTATACTCTAAAATGTCTTCTAATTGAAATCATCTCAATAAAATTTAAAGTTCCCAAGTTCACTCAGCACATCTTTAAAGCAGTCTCTTTAACGAGACTTTCCCTGGGCTCTTAAGCTTTGCCTTGGATGCGTTTAGTCGCTATGTTAAATTTGCTCTGACTAGTCTCAGTCAACATCACAGATTATGCATTGCTCTAGTCCTTTCTCTTCCATCCATGACCATGTTCTCCTCACCTCTAACCTTGTGTTCACACCCCTAAAAGAAGCTTTTGGAATGCCTTTGTGAGCGTAGGACTCAAAGGTCTCCCGGACCCCCATGTGAGAGAATTCATTGTTTTATAAGGGGATCTGGCAGAGGGATGACAGAGATGACTGTCCATGCATAGTGCATAAGGTGCAGAAAGAGAGCAGTGGAAAAAAAGAACAGGGCAAGAGAGCATCATCTTTGATAAGATTATCCATTTGTGGAGTCCCAAGACTGTCCGGGCATGTGCATCTCCCTTTTAAGAACCAAAATAAATACGAAGGGTGATGATAAGCCTCGGGGGCCACCTCCATGGTTACTGCAACATGCTCCCCCAGCGGAGGGCCTCTAATCCTTCCACCAAAGAAGCCAGAGGCCTTTTCTAGGAAGTATTGTGTTCTGCTTGAGAAAGAGAGACATAAAGAGAAAAAAAATATCGGGTTGGGCAGAGTGGAAAAGACTTGCGGAACTAGTGTTTTGGTGAGGAAAAAAAAAGAGATTCTATTGGTTAAAAAATAAGAGGGTAAAATAAAAATACAGGTTATTGGGAAGGTGAACTTGATTCATCTTAGGTGTTAACAAAAACAGTGGGAATGATTCTGTGCTCAAAGGAAAAAAAGGCCTTAGGTTTATTTTCAAGGAAAGGTGCCACTTGAGATCAATAGTGGAAGCTTAGAAACAAAGGCAGTAGACAGAGATTGACGAGTTAGTCAGAGCTACAGAACAAGACTGAACTGAGAAAGAAGGAAGTATGTCGAGGACACAAATGTGCTCAATTGTTTTTAGGCACATGCAAAACATGGTAGGGAAAGCTCAATTGGGTGGAGTGGCACTATGCTTTCCCCTTCCGGAAATCTGCTTAAAAAGTAGTCCAAATATCTACATGTGGTAGAATTTTTTATGAAGTAATTTATTTAATTTTCTTTTGATTCTAAGCACTATATGTATATCAAGCATTTAGTATGGACTATAGTATTGTGAGATATCATACTGTGTATTTTGTGTTATTTGTAGCTTTCCCTGATTTATAACATGCTTGAGAAATGGATGCATCATTCTTTTTTTATTTATTTTTTACCATCAGAATAGTCTCTAATTTTTTCTCCAGCACTCTGATAGATGGTTTTTAGGAATTAACTGGGATGAATTCAGCATAGTGACTAATGCCAAAAAAATTTACAGTTTTATTTGTTATCTGTTGAGCACATAAAATGTCTCGGTATAAAAAAAAGAATGATCAGAAAACAATAATCAAACAAAGCCTCCATGTACTCTGTTTAGCTCCTTCTGCAGTCCCAACAGTCCATCTAATGGCAGCCACAGCAAGCACCATGAGTCTGTCCTGGCTTCCTCCTGAAAAACCCAATGGAATCATTCTGGATTACGAGATTAAGTACCATGAAAAGGTGAGCAATACTGTTACTAAATATGTCTTATTCCGTCCAAAGTCATCGATTAGCCAGACCTCTGTTTCATCTGTTTCTGTAAATGTGGAAGACAAAGTCTCTCTTCATAAGGTTGCTGAGAGGCCAGCCACCTATTTTGCTCCTATTAGAACATTCTATCCATCATTCATCTCCTTATCCCCTTTTTTCCCTTTTCTTTGTTAACAGCCCTCCCAGTTATTTCCTTTCATTATGTTCTGAACTATTCTACCAATCATTTTTTTGTTAAAAATGAATTACAATGTTTTATTATTTTTCTAGAGAATAGCCTTTATTTTGGGTAAAACAGCTATAATGCTGGTTCAAGCCTAGTTCCCAGTCACCTCTCCAATTGATCCACCACTTTATATCTATGTTTTGCCTATTCATCATTCTACAGCCATTTGGTACCTGTTGACAGCATATTTAAATTTATTGTTTAATTGCATATCAGTTGTTTTTTATTTGCAATACTTTCATGAATTATGTAGATAACTTGTCAAAATGTTTTAAAATCTTACAAACAATTAAATTATCGTTTGCTCTGAAAATGTTCACATTACACAATTTGTCAGTATATTTGCTTCATCTTAATTCAGTTTGCTCTTGCTAAATATTTTAAAGAGTTTTTCTTAATAAAATTTAATAACCCTGTTTCCATAAAGTACACTGTAACATTAAATGTTTTGTATGATTTTCTTCTTTCATCTTTCTTATACAGGATCAAGGTGAAGCTATTGCCCACACCATGACTGCCCAAAGGAGCAATGCCCGCATTGAAGGTCTTAAGGCTGGTACACCATATGTGGTTCAAGTCCGGGCCAGAACGGTGGCGGGTTATGGGCGTTACAGCAGCCCAGCGGACTTTAGCACCAATCTGCAAAGTATGTAGATTTTTGGAATGAAGAAATGTATTTAGATTAAAGAATTAGATTAAAATTAGATTGAGTTATATTTTTGCAAACATTTAATTTTCAAAAGTCTATTCATCTATTTTTTGTAAAAGAATCACTAATTTGTGTACTGAAAAGGATTAATAAACTGGAGATCTAACATTTTCTAGTAGCAATGCTTGAAATTTTTCTGATCAGTCAGCTAAATAAAAAAGATCATAACATGATGTTGTTAACTTTAAATGGACCTTGCAACTGTTTTATAAGGGGATCTGGCAGTGTGATGACAGAGATGACTGTCCATGCATAGTGCATAAGGTGCTGTTAGCCTTATATTTATCTTGATTTTGCCTAAAAATGCTAACAATGTTCTCTATACTACACCTATAGCTGACCCACCAAAGTCATGGCAGGAGCAGCTGCCACTCATCGTTGGATCCATTACAGCAGCCTTAGTCTTCATCATTGCAGTTGTTGTCCTTGGAATTGTCTGCTTCAGGTATAATTATGGCATGACAGTAACATGAACAGGATAGAAATAAACACTGGGCCAAAAAACTTCTTGAAATGTGAAATAATATTTGTGCATTTATATTTAACAAAAAAAACCCAAAAAGTTTCAAATGTCAACTTTGTTTGCATGTCCTTCAAACAACCGCAAAGTAGTCTCAATGGATTGCTGGGCCACCTGTAAGGCCACTGAATGCCAGATTAGCCTTCTGTATCTCTGAATAGTAAACAGCTTTGTCCAAAATGCTGTCGTTCTCAGTGGATGCTGGATGTGATAGCAGCTGCTAAGCCTTATAGGACTGTACTTGTAGCTGAGCATTCAAAATAAACCTTGTCAATGCCTGCCCACAAGAACCCATCTCTGTCATTTTAGTTGAACTGACTACCAAAAAGGTGAACGACTGCTTACACATTTCCGCAAGTCTGGTTTTTAGCTGGGTCAAAACGCATTAATTTAACCATGTAAAAGCCGTTTTTTCAAGAAGAAAATTCAACACAATAAGTGAATGAATGCGTACAGGACAACGAGTGGCACCCATAGCAGACTGGCCCCACTGAGCTCACTCTAGAAGCCAGTTCAGGCAGCGGCTGACAAGCGTGGGCATTGGTCATGCTAGACTGAATAATAATCTCACTGATCCCCCCCCCCCCTTTCTCTGGTTCATTTTGCCTTAGCTCTCTTCTATTTTAACACCGCTACATTGTGTCTCTCTCAGGGTCTTTGCTTAGCCACAGCTCCGACTGGCCCTGAAGAAGAAGGAGCAAACCGTAATACAGAACACGTAGCTCTTGCATATAAAAGAATGGAATTAGAAATTGAAATGAGATGCAAATCACCATTGGGTATTTTTTTGCCCCGATTACTGGTTAGACAACAAAGGAAGCACATTAACATGTAATTCCAACAACCCATTTCCCTATCTGTTGATACCACCCCTCCTTGCAATACAAACGGGAACTATGCTAGAAGACGAGGTTAGAAAAACTGAAAACCACATGAGTAAGAAAAATAACTGACAAAAAAATGACTTTGTGCAGGTTCATGTAGAAGCAAGTGAAATAAAATCTTATAGGGAGGAACAATGTTATATCCTGTAGGGAGAGTAGGGCAAGACAGCTCATCTTACTGTTTAAATGTTCTTAGAGTAAGCTTTTCATTTTGGTGTGAGCCATATATAATTATATCAATGTTAATAGCTCTTACTTGCTTCTCCATTGTAATACATTCTTTCGTTTAGAGTTTCATTGCAGTGGCCACTTATTTTTCATTTTCCTGTCAGTTCTTTCTGAATGAATTCTTTGCTTTCTGATAGAGCCTTAAAAATGTAACCAAGCTATGCCATGGTATGACTGCATCTGATACTAAGACCAGGAATTAGTTGGAATTTGTTATCTCTCGTTGCCTTTGTTAGTTTCCAGTACTTGAATTCCATTAGGTTCATATGACTCAGCTTGTGTTTTCATCTTTCTCTACAGAAAACAAAGAAATGGTTCAGAGTCAGAGTACACAGAGAAACTCCAGCAGTATAGTAAGTTTTTTTGCTATTGTACTCATTTGTCTTTTATACCCTGCATTTCATTAACTGGTCCAGTGATTGAACCAGTTAATTGTTTAGATCAAATTGTTTAATGCTTTATAACAGTCATAAAGTAATTTGGTTAATTTAGATACAGATTTCTGAAATTTTACTTGACAGCATAGATTCACTTTCCCATTCTTGCTACTGAATCCCCAATAGTAACGCCGGGAATGAAGGTCTACATTGACCCTTTCACCTATGAGGATCCCAATGAAGCAGTGCGCGAGTTTGCCAAGGAGATTGACGTGTCCTGCGTGAAGATCGAGGAGGTCATTGGCGCAGGTAACCCACCAAAGCTCCTGAGCTACAGGGGGAAGACTGCTAGTCACCTCCAGGCCATACCATTAGAGGACTTCACACCAAGCGGTACTTTCACTCAATTCATCATTAGCCCTCTTCTTCCTCTCCCCCCCTGAAAGATGTCACCTTTTAGGATCCCTTTCCCAGACCTAGTAATATCTCCCACACCCAACCCCGTTATTTAAAAAAATTAATACTTGTTCTGCCTGGCTTAAGTTAGAGTCAATCACAGTTCTTGCGCTTACCATACCACACAGATGTAGGTATATGTTGATGTCCTTTGTTAAACGATTATTATTTTACCCTTCTTCTAAAACTGACTTCAATCCTGGAACAAGAGCAATAAGATAAAAGGACATAAAGCCTTTTTGGATCCACTGGAACCACATTTTGAATGATGTCAAGACCACTGCCCAACACAGACAAAAGAAGAATTTTGTCCTCTCTATACACCTCTGTATTTCTATTTGAGAATAACTATTTTGAATATGAATATTTGGTGTATCAGTGGGAAATATACTCAATATAGCATGTTTTATTAAGATAAAAATAACACTTTTTTCTTAGTGTTTTTCTTTTATATCTGAAAATGGTAAAAAAAAAAAAAAAAAGTCTCATGTCCAGGATTGTATTCATCCCTACCCAATCTTTATTATCTTAAGAGGAGGTTCCACACCTTAGTTTCTTCTACTTCCACCTTTTACATCATGTGTTTGTCCTTCCCTTACTTCAAAAAATCCCCCACCCTCTATATAATGTTGTAGAAAGTGAACTATTTTATGAACTTGGCATATATAAAAGTAATATCTCTGCTTTAAAAGCTGCAGGATTTTCCTCATGATGTTGATTATTTTTAACTTATGCATCTGAGCAATTATGGAGGACGTTATGATGGCAGAGATGGGAATCCCCTACTACTGCTTCTTCTACTACCAGTACTACAGCTGCTACTACTACTACTACTACTACTACGGCAGTTCTTCTACTGCTGAAGCTACTACTTGAAACCCGTGGCTTTCCAGTGTTCACCTTTAAAGTGACAAACCCTCAACCCCTGTCTTCCCTGTCCCCTTCATCTCCTTTATCCCATCTTTAATCCACCCCTCTGTCCCTCCATTCCCCTGGCTATCCTTTCCCCATTGCCCCCCTCTTTGTCATCTTTGCACCCATTGACACGTTACTTTCATCTTATTTTTCTTGCACACGCTTGGTGTAGAATCTAAACATAAATCGTCCACAACCGCAAAACCCCCAAAGCTTTTGTCTCCACCCATCTCTTTGTCAGGCTCTCGTCTGTCTAGCCCCACTGAAGCTTAGCACCTCCTTCCTGATCCAAACTCCCTCCACACCTCAACTCTACTTATCCTTCAAACTTATTCCACACCGTTTAATTTGATTTTCAGTTCTGTTTTTTATTTTCATAACTTTCCGCTCCTGAGCATCACAATTGTCCCTTACCATGCTTCTGTGAGTGTTTACCCTAACAGTACGATTTTATTGTACATTGCCTGTTCCAACACCAACCCTCAAAGACTAGCCTTAAGTCGTGGCTTCTCTTACAGTTGCCCCTGCCTCAACCTTCCTCCTTCCCTTCCCTGGCTCCTTGGTTCTAACCAGTAAATTGTTCCCTCTCCCCTCTTTTCCCCCACTCTCCTTCACTCTTCCATCATACCTCTCTTGCATCTCTCCTCTTCCTCTTTTGCTTTTTTTTCTGGCTGTCTCACCTGGGCTCCCTCAGGAGAGTTTGGTGAGGTCTGCAGAGGTCGACTGAAGCTGCCTGGGCGCCGGGAAATAATTGTAGCCATCAAGACTTTAAAAGTGGGCTATACCGATCGCCAGAGGCGAGACTTCCTGTCTGAAGCATCTATCATGGGCCAGTTTGATCATCCCAACATCATTCGACTGGAAGGAGTAGTTACCAAGAGTCGACCAGTGATGATAGTGACCGAGTTCATGGAAAATGGGGCACTGGACTCTTTTCTAAGGGTAAGAAAAAAACAGCAAACACATTTCTTAAATCCATAATGTAATTAAACAATTAGCTACTTTTCATAAATAAATTACGAGATCATTGGGTTTCGATCATTGGGTTTTGAGATCCACAGAGAATTCATCTGATGGCCACAGTCAGGATGTTTATATCTTAATTATCATAGAAAAAATGGTCACAAACCTGCAGATATCAGCATTCTTTGATATAGCTATGATCAGTTAATGTTCTTTACCTATAGATTAACAGGTCACACAGGCAAAATAACTAAATAACTCAAAATCTATACTATTACAAAGTGCGTCACTGTTGTTATGAACATTCATTTTACAAAAGAATAAAAAATATGCAACAATTAAGAGCAAGAAGCAATATATCTGGTGTCCTGTAATTTACATGTAAAAATGAAACCTTTTTGAAATATTTTTGAAAAAAAAAGATGTAAACTGTAAACAAAGTGTTTCGAAAAAAACACATTTATTTTCTCGAGTTAAACCTTCATATATCAATAATATTTTATAGGAACTTAACTGTGGGTTTACTGTTTTGTTTAGATCTACATAACTGTAGATATAGTACATTTCTCGCCCCAAGCATTGACTTCCCTCACAACTTATGTTATCCTGAGGTTCAGATTTTGTACTGATGAACAATGCATAACATTTTATTTCATGATGTGCTTGCTAAAAATTTAAAGTTACAGACTACAGACCACAATGGAGAAATGCTTACCACCATACTTTTGAATGGCCTATAAAACTATTTTACTTTAAAATCTAATAAAGCAGATAGAAAGTGTTCAGATCCAGTGTCTACATTTCACTATCTTTATAAACACAATAAATCAATTATTTAAACCCAAACTTTCTTTCTTACCAATCATTCTTCCTCAAAAATAGGATTCTTTGATTTTATCTGTTACCAAAACCACTCTGAATTGAGAACATTCATTTGGTTTTTTCAAATGTGCCTCTTTGAGCCTTGGAAAGTTAGCTTAAGATCAGCTGGTCTCCAAAGCTGTTATTTTAAAAATTAACTAAAATCATTCTTCTTCCTATCATCTTTAGTGATGTTGCTGACCTTCAGAGGGAGCTCAATTTCCAATGAATTTCTTTCATAAAGTCATAATCCCATGATTCCCTACCCCAGTCACATCACACAGATATCTGATGGATAAGCTTGAGTTATAGAAAAGATAGAGGCTGTGACTTGGTTTGCAGGGAAAAAAGGAAATGAACAAGTGATATTGCAGAATAACGAAGAAGATAAGACAGAGGCAGACACGAACTAAAATGACCTGTAACAGTATAAAAAGTCAAATGAGAAGAACTTCCATAAATTCTTTTGCCATTCTTTCTCCCTTCACCAGCTCAATGATGGGCAGTTCACAGTGATCCAGCTTGTTGGCATGTTGCGCGGTATTGCTGCAGGAATGAAATACCTGTCAGACATGAACTACGTTCACAGAGACCTGGCTGCCCGAAACATCCTCGTAAATAGCAATCTGGTCTGCAAAGTATCAGATTTTGGGCTCTCTCGATTCCTTGAAGACGACCCCACAGATCCTACTTACACCAGCTCCCTGGTGAGTCAGTGAACACAGTTCATATATAATTGTTTTTATATGGTGAATGCATACTTGAAATCCATGTTGAAATTGTTACATGTAAAAGTTCTAACATTAATTTGTTAATTTAAGTTTTGATTTCAGTACCTATGAGACATGAATTAACATATTGTAAACCCATTTTTTCACAGTTTTGTCTGTTCCTGGCAGTGCAACACCCCTAAACAAGAGAAAAAAAACTGTTGATTTATAGGAAAAGTTTAAATTTAAATTGTACTTATTTTATTAAAATAAAATCTACATTCTACATCAATACTTCCAAAATTTAGATTTTAATTTTTCTTCTATTATAAGACATAACATGACTTGGTTCTTCCAGGGGAATTCCACTTTAAAACAGTCCAATTAAAAACATTTCTTTGAGAATTTACATCATGTTTAGTAAAACAAAAAAGAAACAAAAAAAGAAGGGAAAAGAAAGAAGCTCCTTGATCCACATATATATTTGGAAGGAAAAAAAAGTAATGTCAGGCCTTCTGTTTGCAGAAAGTACCATTATTAAAATGTAAAAATTTTCTTTATCTTGAGAAACACTTCAAGTCAGACCTCAAACATCACACTAACAACTCAGTTTGCCATCTGTTGACATGAAAGGAAAAATACATTTTGTACCACAATAAGTATTCCTAAAGCTTCATGTGTGTGTTCTCATTTTTGTCTAAATGTTGACTAACCTTGTGTGTTTTGGGTGTTTGAGTTCTGCAGCATCCACCCATGTGTTGTGCATTAACACTTCCCTTTGGAGTTTTGTTTCTCACCCTTTCTCTTTCCCTCTTGTGTGTGTGTGATTCTGCCTCTGTCTGTCCTCCATCCCTCCAGTATTTCATGCTTACATACTCATTCGCATATCCACAGGGAGGAAAAATCCCTATCCGCTGGACAGCGCCTGAAGCTATTGCCTACCGGAAGTTCACTTCAGCCAGTGATGTGTGGAGCTATGGCATAGTCATGTGGGAAGTTATGTCGTACGGTGAGAGACCATATTGGGACATGAGCAATCAAGACGTAAGTTAAATTGATGGTATTACAATTCAGACAAATAGTGCTCAATAATATTGTCCAAAGAAAATTGCAAAAGAGAGTGAGAAGTCATCTTTAAATTTGAAGTACATGTTTTTACAGACTTAACGTAGTTTTAATGTTTTAGAGTTGCCCAGTCAGAGATTGAAATTCCATCTGACAGATTGCGGTGATTATAATGAATTGCTGTATTGCCAATCTATTGTTTTTTATGAATACAATGTAATGTGACAAGACTTACTGAATTTAATTAAAAACCTAAGAAAAAGCCTTTTACGTTTTTTAATTATAATGAAAAACTCACGGATTGCACATTGTTTTGCTAAATTCTTTAGAACCTTTTTCAGATTTTTTGTTATATTGAACCTTTTAAGATACCATCTGCTATTAAATATCACATATTTCTAACTGTTAAGTCGGGGAAAATATGTTTGAAAATATTTTTTAACTTACCTGTTAGTTTTCTTCAGATTTTCATCTACCTTCTACATCATTTGGATGATCAGAAATGGAAAACTGTAAAACTTTTATTATCCTTCCCAAGGTGATAAATGCTGTAGAGCAAGACTATCGACTGCCCCCACCCATGGACTGCCCCACAGCCTTACACCAGCTTATGCTTGACTGCTGGGTTAAAGAGAGGAACCTGCGACCCAAATTCACCCAGATTGTGGCCACGCTGGATAAACTTATTCGTAATGCAGCAAGTCTCAAAGTGGTCACCAACAGCACACAGTCCAGTGGGTAAGTCCTATACAGGGTAATGTAAATGTCATACACAGTGCTGTCAAAACGGGCTTTTAGTCAATACTTAATCTTTTCTGTGTGTGATAAACCAGCTATATGCTAGTGGGTTCACTGAGGTTTATCATTTTTTCTTTCAGGAATAATTAAATATTTTGATTTGCTAATTAGTTTATCTAACAGAGGTATTTGACTTTTGAGGTCCAGGCAAGTTATTTTGATCTGAGCTCATAGGATTTGCAGAGATCTTGATGTAGTGAACATTACACACCCTGGCTGATGTAGCAGTGTTTTAAGGCCATATACAGTGTGTAAGCAAATATTTAGTGCTCACAAACAGAGAGTTAGACACTGTGGTCACTGTGAACACCACCTTTGAAGAGAAACACTCAGTAACTGGGAGTTTAATCAATTACTCTGCATCTACATTTAGCTGATTTATCTATATTTGAAACTTGTTTCTTGGAAATGGTTCAGTGCTCACAAGACTGCAGAGTTGGAGGATATAGGAAAAGGGTGACCTACCTTTCATTTCCTGCATCAGGATCTTTCTGTCCTGTGGGAGGGTCTCAGACAATCCTGGGTTGGGCTCAAAAGGGAGATGAGGGTCTCAGTTGGCCACTGGAGTGACGGTCTTTGAAGATTAGGCTTGTGGTTAATTAGCTCGATTAGGGCAATGCAAAAAAGAGATGCGAGGGCCTTCTAATTAGCCACTAACAAGATTTTAAACGGGCCATCAGATGAGTGGCTTCCTGCCGACAAACTCAATAGGGAGGGGTTGATGGCAGAGTGAAGCTGGTTGGCTGCAGGTTTGAAATCACTGCTTTATCTGCTTGACTTTGACAGATCTTGTAAAATTTGTTTAAAAGTACACTAGCAAAAAGGCTTTCGTGCAGTGATATTTTGTGTCAGTAAAAAGCCCATGGTATTATAACCTTAAGAAAATATATTATTGCTCAGGGCATCATATACTATATTGAAGAAAACAGAAGATAGGGCTGCAACTAATTACTATTTTGCAAATTGATTAATCTGACGATTCTTTTTTTGATTAATTATTAATTGGATGGTAAAATGTCCTTAAAGATTTTACACAGAATAACCAAGTGAATTAAATTGTACATTTGTACAACCATTATAAATAATGGTAAATATTGGTTACAAATAAATAGACTGTTAAAGGGTAATATTAATTTGTCTACAAAATCTATTAACTTTTAAATATATTTCGCAGTGCAACAAAAGTATAACAAGCTCAAATGCACTGTCAGGTTACCTGCACTGCTAAATGATGCTTTTGGATTTTTAAGGCTAAATTATAGCTGCACTTTAAAGTGTCAAACAGAACTATGCAAAATACCGACCAGCAGTAATGGCAGTCTGAATGAGTGCTAGAGTAGTTTATACTCTTGGCTGACATATATTATAATATTCTCCAAAAACACAGGGGGCAGTACACTACCAGTGGAAAAAGTTGTAAAAGAAGAGTAGAGACACTTGACATCACACACATACATGTGGAATTGAATTTTGTTTTTGGAATATATTTTTCATCCCTCGTACCAAGACCATACAAACACAAAGGCAGAGATTTTTGAGAATTTTGAAACCACAACCTTTACATTGGGTCAATGGTTAATCAAAACTCTAGTAACTCAACTTAGCAAGCCTACTAAACTTGTTCAAATTTTAAGCATCAAATAAGCCATTTGTAGAAACTGATACAGCTCCCACATTAGGATCATCACAGCTCCCTGTGAATTTAAGTATGGCCCTCAGCAGCCTTACTAGCTAGCACACAGGATTATCCATCATTCCTGGTGTACCCCTGCCTTTGGCTTACATGCAGTAATCTGGACCCAGCCTAAGCCAACTTTAGAGAAACAGGACTAACAATACTCAATTAAGAGAAGCCAGAGTCTGGTGTTAACGACAGCCTGAGGCCCTTGGGCTCCAAAGCACAGGCCTTATTAAAAATCACTCCATCTGCACCACTCAATGGAGCCTCTGTATCACTGTTATTACCCACCCCACCCCACACTATGCCTTGCTCCCTCTTTCTCTCTCTTCATTCCTCTTTTAATTGTTAATGAATCTAATAACATCAAAAAGGATGACAGAGATCAGCAGAGCAGACAGGAGAGGAGACAGTAGGGCTCTTTCTTTGGGACTGCGCCTTCAACTGTTTCTACTCAGTTACCTTCCTTCACCTCCCTGTCATCCTCTCCACCTCAACTATTGTTCATCCGCTCTAGTTCCCTGTGAGTTGTTGTGCAATTTTATTCTAGCTTCTGAGTTGGACAATTTGTCTTCGCATTGATCAGGGTTGGTCGTTTTTATACCCTTTCTTTCACTGTCAACAGATGTGTAAAAAAATTCAGAAATATTATACTTTAATCAAATTTTCATGTCCCAAACTTTTAAGAAACTTGCCAATGAACTGTTATAGAAAATTAGAAATCCACAAACCACTACTTCCAGAGTTCTTAGCATGATGAGCCTGTCATATTTCAGTTTCCACAAACAAATATGAATAACTTCTGCGTTTACATTTCAAAGGCATTTCTGTCTTTTGAAGAAATAACTGTCTGCCTGTGTCTTGGGGGCCATGCTCCACTCATCCTTTAGCTGTGTTAGCCCATATGAAAATACTATAAAATCCTGCTATTGCGTGCCCAAGGCACACTGTTTATAAGATGCAAGCTGAGCTCATGTTCATACAGATGTTCCAGATTTGATTTAACCTGACCAATAAAACCACATTAAATCCATTCTTTACAGATCAGATTTAAATGTTGTTTGTGAAAAGGTTGAAAAGAATGAATACGTCCAACAACATAAACTGAATTTCAAAGGTGTTTTTTGCATTGCAAGTGCCAGTGACACACACTGACTGTTCAGTGCAACAGGAATAGTAGAACACACTCAAGGAAAGGAGGAAAAGATGTTTCCAGGGTTCATTGAGGGTTCTGGATATTTTACATGACTTAGACAGAAATACCAATAAATCCATTAATTGCTACCATATGACCATGCCTCACCAGCTGCAGTGCCAACTTCCACCACCCAAGCCTCCAGTCAGTCTCTCCACAGCCATAAAAATCCCTAGCCTCACAGCCTTGCATTCTTGCATTCTGCATGGAGCAGAGGGGAAGAGAGGAGGAGAAAAGAGAAGGAGATGCAGAGATTAATGGAGAGATGGAAATTGGGGGGTGGGGGGGGGTTGGCCAGTAGAGGGAATAGAACAGTTATCTTAACCCTCTCTCTCTGTCTCTCTTCTCTCTCCTCCTTCCTGCTCCTCCCTAATGTAGGGTGTCCCAGCCTTTGCTTGATCGCAGTGTCCCAGACTATACCACTTTCACCACTGTGGGGGACTGGCTGGACGCCATCAAGATGAGCCGCTACCGTGACAACTTTGTCAACGCCGGATTTGCATCCTTTGACCTGGTGGCCCAGATGACTGCAGAGTGAGTGGAACTAATCAGGGCTAAAGTAATTGACTGTCGAGTATGAGAGTCAAATTAAAGTTCTATGAATTGACCTTGATGGACTAAAAATAACCTCGTAGATAAATTAAAAAAGGGTGTACAAACTGTCGGTCTTCAGCTTAGACTGGAGAGATGACAAAGTCGAAACCTTAAGAATGAGGCAACAATTTTGTGAGGTATGATAAAATATCTTGCTTACCCTTTTTTTGTTGTTTTTACAAAAGATATAACTTGCATTTGAGACTTACAGTACAACACCGTTGCTTTAATTTATATTGTATATCACATTTTAAAAACACATTTTAAAAAGATATTTTAAAATGTAAAAACACTGAAAAAATAACTTTGACAATAAATACAGCATACTTTTAGGTTAAGGTATACATTTTTTGAGTGATAAAAAACAAACATTTAAGAGCATTTCTTTTTCCAAAAATAAAATGAACAATTTCTTTGAATATACTACAAACAATATACTGATCATTATTATTATATAATATTATTATATAAAACGAGCACTTGCTTAACTAGTTACTTTTCAGCTGCATATTTCTTAGAATGTTTTCCCTTTTTGCCAATTTTGTAGGACATATAATATAACATGATAATATCAGCTGTTTATTTTAGTTGGAGTTTCTACCCTGGTAACTGGCCTGCATTTGGCTAAATTATACATTTCTCCTTTATATCTCACTTACTGTAGCTTCAAAACAGTAGTACTTTTATAACAGTGATAAATATTGCTCCTTTAGTTTTTGCGTGATACCTCTCAGTGTCGATGTGTAATATGGTGTGATGGTTAATCTATGGCAACTCACTGGAAATGAAAGGAGTAAAACTGTGAGAACAGTAGGTTATAATGGAACATTTTAGCTACAAACCACCACTGTTGAAAACAATGATTTTCTTAATTCTACTCACTGATCCATGCCTGTCCTACATAAAAAAAAAACATTTTCATTGGAAAAGCATGATAAGGAGCCTTGCAAAGAAACCCCTGTGAAACTCAGATGTAAGCAGTATAAAAAAGTATTATCTATTTTTATACCTGCTTCTAAATTATTATTTTAAGGTGATGGGTGACCCAGCATTTTGCATGTCTAACACACAGGAAATGATGTCAAAGAAACCAAGTAAACAAGAGGCTGGTGATGATCAAATAAGTGAATTAGGAATATAATGATAAATAAATCGTTGTCATTAGCTGCATAATAGGCAGTGGAGGTGGGGGTAATTTGTTTCAATTTGGCTAGGCTGACAGGTGTGGCGTACTGTGGCTCTCTGTTGCCCTTAATGGCCAGTAATTCCTGTAATGGTTCCCATTTATTATCATTTCATCCTCTGCTGCTCTTGTGGTGAAGGGGATGGCAAAATATGAAAGAAAAAATATATACACTCTTTATTTATCCGATGCACTTTGATTTAGAAGAATGTGAATAGAATGTAAATATGTGTGCCTATACTTCACACTCACACCTACACAGAAACATCTGCTCTCTTTTCACCTGTTGAACGAATTAGCGAGCAAAAGCTAAAATGTCCTTCAGTATTTGTGCACAATGCAAGCAAGCAGAGGACAAATTTACCACATCTTAAGTTAAATGATGGACTGATTTGAACAATGTGAAGTGCAGCAGCTGTTAACCAGTAGTCACGTTTTTCTTTAATCATTAACTTTATTAATGGCCTTTTGAGAAACTTCCTCTTGCCCACCTCCTGGGTAAAAGAGGTATGTTTCATTTAGACTACCTTTCGGTCCAGCTCTGTTTTGCTTTCCAGTAGGCATTTTATGGGTGATTGAGTAGGTGCCTGATTCCACGTGGGTCAGTGAATGATGACTCATGATGGAAAATAAGCTTACTTATTTGTTTGGCTGGTGTGACATTTGTCCTATTTTTGTGACAGAGACACCGGTTCTCATTTTTCAATTGTTTCTCCACAGGGACTTGCTGCGGATAGGGGTGACGTTGGCTGGTCATCAGAAGAAAATACTTGGTAGCATTCAGGACATGAGACTGCAGATGAATCAAACACTTCCTGTCCAGGTGTGAACAGCAGGACAAACAAGACAGATGCAGTCAAAGGACAGCCAGACAAGAAAAGGGGAGAAACTGTGCCAGAGAGGGCCACTGGAAAACCCTAGCTGCCTGACCCATCTCTGCCAACTAGACACTATGAAACTGGCTTGCAGTGCCTAAGAATATATTTTTTCTTTATTTCAATACCACCTACATTTCCTGCTCCCACTCTTTTGTTGTTTGCATTGTTTCTTTCATCCATCCAAATGGAATTAATATGTTCTTGAAAGAAGCTGAATTTCCCCTACTTCCGATGTGTGCCTCACCAACTCTTGAATGGGTTGATGTTTGCATGCATGTTTTTTGTCAAGTTGGCCTTATTAGTGCTCTGATCCTCATGCAAGATCCACTTTTCTTAACTTTCTGAGTGTAAAAGACATGAAAAAGGATAAACCTCGGTACAAGTAGTCAAAATTATAAAGACATATCTCTGCCGAAAGGCAGAGGTCCACTATCTCCCCAAGAGAAGCTGTTTTACTGTGCATGTGTTATTATTCTTCATCTTCATATTGAAGGTGTGTTACCTAAAAGAGCAGTTACTTGGAGAGGTATGGAGTGGTGAAGGAAAAATGTTTAAACGTGCTTCAGTCAAAGATTAGGAGGATGACAGCTGTCAAAGGAAAGGAGCCACGTTTTTTTTGGACACCTGCTTCGACTGTTGGGTCACCAGGCGACCTCTTCACTACAACCTGAAGTGACTTAGGATTGTTCCTTTTTGTGGGAACACTTACTAATCAACTGTTTTTTATTCACATGAAATCATGTCCACAGAACATTTTCTGTTATGTTCCTTTTCCTTTTTACCATCTTTCTTACACATTTCTAGGAAATTGTGGCCAGTCCAATCATTACCCTATCTACTGAACACTTTATGTGACAAGGTTAAAACAATGACTGGGACAACACTGTTTGAAAGACCTCCTGGCCTTGTGTGTGCTTTTTTTTTTCCAACGTGAGTGTCTACTTATGTGTGTATGCACATGAGTGTGTGTGTGTATGTTTGACTGATGAGTGTTTGGACATGAGAGAGTGCGCCCGGTTGCACATGTAATGTAAAATACGGCTTCTGCAATTTGACACCATGGAGAATTAACGCATGAACTGATCTGTAATAAGCATAAACTATATCTGAAATAATTATGCTTTATTCTGTGGACAGCTGTTAAACATTCACCTTTTTTATTGGAACCCCAACATGGACTTTGATCCCACGCACATGTACACTAAGGCACTCACACAAACACACAATCATGACTGACAATTTTATTTCTGCTTACTATTGTCTGGATTTAGAAATAATCAAAAAAAATCTTACGTATCTATGCTTCTTCACATCCTTCCCTGTGTATTTATTTGTACCTCACCCACCAACCCATGCTCTCATTATCATAAAGATGGACTAGCTTGTTTTGGCAAAGTGAAACAATCAGAGAGAAGAGGGAACTCCAAGAGACGTCACCTGATGAAATTATTAATAAAAGTAATTGCATATATATTGGATTTTGTATTTTGTTGTTGTTCTAAACAGCCTGTACAGGTTTTGTAACAAAAGTGAGATAAATGACTAAATTGTGTAAAGTGTTTGTCTCAGAGTGAATTCATCAGCAAATAATAGATGTCAAGAGAGAGAAAGAAACAAACTCCGCTCATGTTAAGTTGCTGGTAATACCGTGCTGTTTTTGTTCTGCATGCATGGCTATCTCAGTGTTGACTGTGTAGGTGTGTATGAGTTTTTTTTGTGCACTACATGAACCTGATATTCACCCTCCCAAACCCCATTTTCATTCTCAATATAAAGAGTATTTGTGAAGCACTGGGCTGTTACTAATTGTCTTCCAGGCACATAATTTCCATCTATCGTGAACCACTCAACTGTTGTCCAACCCATTTTACACAGGCCTGTCAAGAGGTTTGTAAGGGAATAGGCCAAGGGATAGTGTTGCATCAAATTAGTCACCCTCACCTTTGTATTGTTTTGGTAAGCCTAGGAGCAAGAGCTTTATTGCAGGTTTCTCTGCATTCAACAGGATCCTCATTAAAGAATCCTTAGCTTTTTTTTCTGTCACTTCGATTAATGCAGCAGCCAATCAGGCGTTGCAAGGATATGGATGTGCAGCACACAGGCATTTGCAGACACAGGGCATGCAAGCCTACCATTATCTGTCATTCATTTCCTGTCTGGCCTTCAATCACCCAGTCTCAAGCTCTGGGTGTTGCATGATTAGCACAAAGCAGAATCAACAGTAAGAGGAATACAGGCTAGCCAAAATCTGGAGCCACCTTCATCTTAACTGACAGCAGCTGTATCTTTGAGGCCATGCTATTTGTGCTTCTCACAACAGGGTGTCTGGTGCCATTGGATTAGGGAGTGGGGCCGTATCGTTGCTGTGATCTTCTAGATAGCAGTCATATTGTTTGGATTTAAGTTGATCAATGCAGCATTTTAACACAAGTCCTTGTAGTATTGCAATGTTTTCTGGCAGTACAGTGGGTCTTTCCAGTTCTTTAAAGAACAATTATATGCAAAACACATTTTACAGTGATCAATGTTTTTTCTGATGCGAATAATTTTATTAATAACTATTAATATTAGTAATGTTAATCATTTTGTTAATGCAATTTAACTATAAAGAGCTTCCTAACCTTTTAAATTAAAGACCTTTTAATTTGTCATTACCACAAATTATAAATTCTGATTAATTGTATTGTTAAAGAAATATAGTCAAATGAGAACAATGAGGTCAAAAACAATTTAATTGGGGACATTTTAAATTATTTTATTGACAATTTCCTAGCCAGGACTAAGATTATTGGAAAAAATACAATATTTCCCATGTTTGTAATGTGATGGCAGTTAGAATCAAAGGATTGCCATGAATTACCATTATCCATTCCCTTTTCTTCCCCAGGCACATCAATCCATTAGTCCCTTTAGCTCCTCTGCTGCTATAATTTGCATGTGACTTTAAATCAGGTGTAATTGATGTGCACTGAAATACAGGAAAGTGAGCAGCATAAAGGGGCTGAACACAATCAGACTGCAAACATGCATGCTCAAGAGAAGTTGCAGCCTGGAGCCTTTGTGAACTTTTGATGAGGTGCACATGGTGTATTGATATCTGGAGCTATGTTCAGCACAGACAGACTGACCATGATTGATGGGCTTGGTGGAAACATTTTCACATATTTAAAGGATTAACCCATGTTAACTCCTAACACTCAACCCATAGGGTAAGGAGTATACTAGAAAGGAACCATATTTCCTGTTGTTTGCATTCA
The DNA here is from genome assembly GCA_034780135.1 of Jordanella pulchra. Taxonomy (NCBI): domain Eukaryota; kingdom Metazoa; phylum Chordata; class Actinopteri; order Cyprinodontiformes; family Cyprinodontidae; genus Jordanella; species Jordanella pulchra. The sequence continues at coordinate 12,268 of JAUZNJ010041339.1, read as the reverse complement.
TCCATCAAGGTTTGTGTAAATGAAATTAGGGTGGACTGTTACATTTGTATGTGTGTGTGTGTGTGTGTGGAATAAAACAAATGCATTTTATAACAAAACAGTTTTATCACCAGAGACTCAGTTATGGCTATCATAATGCAAATATAACTCTAATTATACAGACATCCCTTATCTTTTTTTCTTTGCTCAATATATAACAGACTGCCCCCCCTACTACACAGACTACACTCCCTACTAAGAACAGCATTCATCCTCCATGCATTAAGCACTCTCTAGCTTTGTTTTCAAACATGTCTTTTTCAAATAATATACAGTGAATTTCTTTTTTGTCCTCCAACTTGTCTCCAGATTTACTTTTTTGTCACTTTTGTTACTTTGTAGTTTTTCCTTACAATAAGCAACACTTTTCAGAGAGTACTGTACATGATAAGTAAAACAGGATCTGTGGGGCTGGAAGAAAGAAATGCAACTGTTACTTCCTCTTTGAAAAGCATTGAGATGTATTTAATGGTGCACATACACACAACAAACTACTAAAGAAGATGCATTCTTGTAGAAATATTTTTAAGATACCCTTTTTGTAATTAAATTATTTAAGAAATGTGACCCTATCTCCCATCTGCTTCTTTGTGTGCTGTGTCTTTGGATTGATAATTCTCCACATGGAAAGTGTTCTCTGTTCTTTACATATCATGCCAGTTTAAAATCACACTCAAGCTTCTCAGTCAAGTAACTTTCCAAGCCAAACACATTCAAATTTACCACATATGTTCCTCTAACCTACTTTTATAATTACCAGACATGGTCATGCAGCACTTATTAAAAAATAATTTATTGTTTGCTATAGCCAACATCCAACTTAAGAAATGTTTTAGGTATGCATAAAATACGCAAGAGTAACTCATACTTATTCATACAAAGCAGCTTAGTTTTCATCAACGTCTTTGATGTTTATTCTCCAGAAGGGTTTAAACTGTATTGGAGACTGAGGTCATTCAGAGTAGAAATTATTTTCAAAATGTAGTTTTCACAAGCTGTCTTCACTTACTAACACCAAAGGGTTGAAAATTGATCTTTTGAGAAGTTATCCAGAGATCATCACTTCTAATGCTGATTTTTTATATATATATGATCACCAATAATCTGTTATATTAAAGTAATAAATTAGACTGACTAGCTTTCACTTTCACAAAAATAGTGGATAAAACTCCTAATTATGCTAATAGATTTTTACATGCATTACACCTTATTTGTAACAAAAGTGAAGTTAAACGTAAAGTTATATTCATTATATAAAATAAACTGATTTCTAAATGAAACTGAAACCAGCCTCTTATTATGGATAGTAGATTTCATTTTTTGAGGTGAGCTTCAGACCCAAATGCAAAAATACTTAGATGATGTTTAAAGATTTATTGAAATACAAAGAGGTCATGGTGTGTAGTTTTTTTTCAAGGACCTAAGGCTGGTTCCCAAAACAAAATAACAGTTCCTATTTCTGCTCAATCTTCCCCTTCCGAGAGCCTCCAATATGGGGAGCCTCTCTGGACCAATAATCGGGGGAAAATCCTGCCGTATGGTGACTTTTAAATCATTAAGTCTGCTTGATAAAACATCCAGGGAACTCCAACAAGTTGGATTGTCTGGGCCCGATATCCTGTGGTGTAGGCTGTCCAATGAGCAAGGCGAGCTCTAATCAGTTGCTGGTGTTTGAAATTATGAACTTTTACCGCTGTGCATCAGCAAATCAGAGAAGTTGATTTGGAAGCTTGCTGGGAGACACTAAATTCGAGTCTTAATCTCTCCTCCTACATAAAACATTAATAAATTGAGCATGAATGTAAATAAATGGATTACATTCCACTAGGTTTACATTAAACGCCAGGAGAATGACATTCTTGATCTAAGGGGACAAGCAGGAGATAAAAACACCGGTAATAATCACAGCGGTACCACGTAGGTTAAGACTTAGCTCTCAAATGAGGAGCAGCCAGCTCCTCTTAAGCTCCAGCTGAAGAGCTTAATGACCCAGGGATGCAAAAACACACTACTCATCCTTCCTCAAGCTCAGTTGTTAAACACCCTATGGAAACACAACACCACCAATTTCCCTGAGACTATCAGGATTTTGGGTTCTTTGGAGTGTTTACTTTTTGTATGTTAATTTTCCTCTTTCTGTCTGTTGCTTTTAATTGGTCTTATTTTTTTTTGCTTTGCTTTGGTTTATCTTATAAGTTCATTATTTCCACTAGTGGTTTTTCCTTGTTAGGTTTTAGTTCTGTTCTTGTAAAACTCAGTGTCTTGATGTAGTCTTATTAGTTTTGCTACTTGGGTTTATCCATATGCGTTTTTTTTTCTGTGCTAATATGTTTAGGTATTTCTTCAAGATTTCTTGGTAGTTTTTAAAGTCTTATCTCTCTAACCTATCTTATTTTAGTTCTTTTATATCATATCACATTTTTTAGGATTCTTCCTGTATTTCTGGACCCATTTTAAAAAGCAGGATAAGCAAGAATACAAAATAATTTATTGAGTAAATCCCAACATACACTGGATTTTTGGTTAAAAAGGCCAAATAGCTGCTATCCTGAGTCAAGTTTATACCACAAGTTACTAGAATGAACTTTGGCTGGCAGCAGGATTTGTTGACCTTATTCTGAGTCTGTTATCCATTCAGTTGCGATCTGACACAATAACAGCATCTGAAATTCCATCCATCCATCCGTCCATTCATCTTCTCCCGCTTCATCCGTCAGGGCAGGTTGAGCCGGTGCCTATCTCCAGCAGACTATGGGCGTGAGGCGGGGTACACCCAGGAAAGGATGCCAGTCTGTCACAGGGCATCTGAAATTGCAGGTCCTTTATTGGAGAAGCCTTTTGAAGAGCAAATGCTCATTATGCTCCATGTGATTAGACATGTTTTTAGTATCAGACTCACAGATTTTCTTTTTTTTTTTTTTGGGCATTAACATTTTAACCAGAGTCATAAATTTGTATTAATAAAATTTCAGCCACAGATCGCTAACATGAAACAATTAAGACAAGTTCTTTGTGCTGCATGTTTTTTATGCTGAAGGTAAACATTTAGAGATGTAGAATGACACTTATCATACAGCTCAGATGCCCATCAGATCAAATAAATCAGCAGATCTATCACATTTTTTAGCAATGTCATTGGTGCAGAGATAAGGGTACCTAACTGCAGTGTGGAGAACTGTGGACTGAGACTGAGATTTTCTTAATTTGTAACAACTGAATAGCTTTGGGTTTGTTCTCTTATATTTAACAACTGAGCTTTGCAAAAAGAAAATTTTAAAAAGAATAATAAAAAAGAACTAATATTTCAGTAATTTAGTTAACCCACCCACACACCCTGTATTAGTTTCTGTATCCTGGGGACCTTACATTGACGTCCATTCATTTACAGGCAGTTTCTTCAGCCTAATCCTTAAACCATACCAAATAAATACATACCTCACCCTCTCACACACAAACACACAAACACACACTACCAACAACCACACAGAATTTTGCAGTACCATCATGAAGCACCTACCTTCACCGTGCTGTAACACGCTGTAAACAAACACCCACTTTTTCCAGTCGGGGAGGCTCTTTATGCAGCAAATCCGCACAGGGCAGTTAACTCTCCCTTTTAGCTAAAGTCTAAGTCATGAAAATCAGTTGTTTTGTCCTTGAGAGGTTTCAGACTTTGTTTAGCCTTCAGAAGTGTTTTTTATACAGCATCGTCATGCAAAGAGTGGCACCCAAATGAACGAAGTGGCTTTGTTTTGAAGGAAGGTATTTATCTTTGGTGGTTGTTTCATAACAAAATAATGAATACTACATATTGCTAAAAGCAGTGTTCCATCATATATTTGCCAATACGTGACTTTCAAAGGTTTTAAAAGTACCTTTAAACTTTCATAATATAGTTATTAGATTCTGATCCTAATTCTGAAACTTCACAAGTTTCTGTTGCTGAACATTACAATCTGTTTTTGTGTATGATGGTAAGTATTTTATTACAAAGTCTTGTATTTTGATGATAAAAAAGACATTTGAATAATTATTTTTTATCAATCTTTGACAACTCATGTTGCATTGGCCAGAATACTTCTGTGACCTCTCTGCAAACAAAATGGAAACTTGTGTCTGTCTCTGTTTTTAAGTAGATTGGAAATATATTTTCAAAATATCGCTCCTTGGGTTTCAGAGAGTTACATAAGCTAATTTTGGTGTCACAGTTGGCAGATTAAATTTTTACCACTGTGGTGAAACCTAGTTTTAAAATATTATCTTTAGATGGGATAACTTGCAGATCCAGTGTTACTTTGAGGACTGTCTAGTATTTTTTCTCTTGTAATCAATCTCTTTGTATATATATTGTGGAAATGCTTTGGCAGAGAGAACTTTAAAATCCCATGTAAGAAAACAAAACTATGCATAACTGTAAACATCCTGATTTAGACAGAGAGACTTTATCATAGGGTTTGAATTTATTTTGGCTAACTTGCACAGTGACTATTCCTTCAGTGGTCAATATGTAGTAGAATATGTCAGTTTGAGGTAAATATGGACCAATGCCAAGATGAACTGCAGAACTGTATACTTTCCTATAGCTATTGACATAGTGTCACATTACTCTAAGCTAGAGAATATTGACCGTCTGTAGGCCCATTTCATCAAAATATGTCATATAGTGTGATAGGAAATTGTTAAGAATTCAATAAAGATTAATTTCTTATCTCATTTTGATCTGTGAGGTGGCATTAGCATTAATATTGTTGTGCATTAACATTCCTTAACCACATGTCAGTCAAGAGTAGGATCAATAATAAGCATGATCACAAATTGTTTCTTACAACATCCTTTGCTGGCTCCTAATTTTAAAAGACTCTTTTCATTCAGTCTTAGTTCCAGTACTGTATTCCCTCCCACCACACATCTGTTTCCTGACTATTTTTTTTATTATTTCTCATCTCATCTACCATAATCCCTCTCATTTATTTTGCCACGGAACAACTAATTGGTCACGTCTGCATGATGACATGTGAACCTGACGTAATTGCTGGACAAGTAGCGAGGCGTTTATCATGAGACCTGTCTCAAGCAGGCTGTACACAGACACCAACCAACTAGAAAGCCTAATTACCACTTTAGTCTCTCAAATAACTAATTGGCAAGTACACATGGAATACATGTGTATTTTGTGTGCATGTGTTCATCAGTGCATCTGCTTTTTATTTTTTAATTAAAGTGTACATGCAATAAATAAAATACTTCAAAACAGAGGCACACACAAAAAAATCAACACCTTAGAAAGCAGTCCAGTGACATTAATTACAAGTGTTGTTGCTGTGGTGTTATCTTGCTATCACTGCATTAATAAGATTTGCTTGGTTGTTTAAGCTTAGTCCACATTTCTTTTCATATCCTACCTTTCTTTATATTCACTTTTTTTTTAAATATGTTGATTTATTTGTTTCTTTCGAGTATCACAAATGTTTCGGTGTTAGATAAATAGAGACCAACAGAGAATTATGGAAGCTGAAAAAAAAAAGTTTTCTAATAAAATCTGTAAACATTTAATATAGGCTTAGACAGTACAATATTATTTGATATCACTATAATGAGTTTTAACAGCTAGCAGTGCTGTTAGCAGATCACAATCATTCATAGATGCAAATAAATGTATTTTTCTTTTCTCATTAATGGCTTGAAAATCTACCCCTAAACAGAAATATAAAATTTCTTACAAATAAACATAACAAAAACATGTCCTACTTTAGCATCCCTGACAATATTTGATGACACACCTACAGTACTTTGCCCCCTACAGTAATCAGGGTACCCTGTGATTCTGACACCAACATAATATCCTATCCTTAGATATTTGGCTGCATGGATCTCTGTATGAAGAGTTAAGCATTTCTGTGAGGGAAAAAAGGTTTTACAAGATGACGTTGTGTTCACAGTCAAGCGCTGTACAGCCACTGGGAATCATTTAAAGATATGGCAGCCTTTAAAGTATCAGGGTGGGGTGAGGTGGGGGTAACATTTTCTCCAGTTAGAGATTTACAGTAAAAGTACGTAATACTAGTACCACAATGCATGAATTGCAAAGTTTAAGGCAAAAGATTTCTGACACAGTTTTTCAAATAAAGCTCACACATGCAGCATATTTGCATAATAATAATAATGATTTATTAAGCATATGTAATTAATTAATGATCTGCAGTCTAGTGTGGTAAGTACTAAACTTCAAGCTAAAATATAAATAAATGCATTTATATATGTAGTGCATGAGACATTCAGAATAATTTTACAATCAACTTATTATCTACTTTTGAGATTTGCATGTTAGCCTTGATCTTATGAATAAAAAATACAGTATGGTGAATTAGAATGAAAAAGCTATAATTTTAAGTTTAGCTGTTGTAATTATCAACAAAAACAGCTCAACAAACATCTGCCAGCTATTATTTTTTTATGTGAATAATCACATTGAGCACTGATAATTATGTACACCAGCCAAGCATAATTAATCACTCTTGCTTTGTGCTTATGAAAGACGGTCATGACATTGCCAAGTCAAGGTCATTTTTTTTTCCTTGTCATCGGTTGGCATGAAGGGAAGGGCCTTGTTCCACCCTGACATCTCATTAACTCCTCGTCGATATTTATCAGTCTTAATCAGAGCTTTGACAGGTCCAGGGTGATTACTTCCTGTGTGTGAAAGCAATCACACCTCGTCCTCCCAACTGTCCTTGATTTATTGAGGGAAAAACGTTCCTGCATGGTCGAGAAACTTTGAGAGTGCTATAATGAATGATGAAAACAACACAGAATTTAACATTTTAGCAAAAAGAAAAATAAAGAAAAATTCCGAGCATAAAGATTAGCTCTATCAAAAACCTAAACTAATGAAGTGTTAATTGGTGGTCTATAATTGCCATGACAACAGGGCTGGATGTGTGTGGTTGTGTGCATGCTTCACCTCGTCTATTACAGAATAGGACCAGCAAGTGACTTTGCACAGCTGCAGCCCATCTAGGCCAATTGGAAAGAGCCACACAGCAATCTTGCAGATTTTTGCCCCGATCTCCCCTTTCTAAGCGGCACCGATTATTGTGATGGCTCTTAAGATAATCTTTTGAGATAATCCTACTGTGTGTGGAGTAGTGAGAGTAATCTGGTCTGCTCGGAAGGGCATGGGGACCACACTAACTTCAAATTGGTAATATCTAATATCTTGAATTGTCTTGGCCCAATATTCAAACATGTGTTTCTTGAGGAAATAAAAGTGACATGACGCTAACCTAAAAGCATTCCCCCAGGGGAAAAAAAAATCTTACCATTTTAACAAATAGAGCCCCTGCTTGCTACTCCTCCTTTTCTTATTGAAATGTTTTTTTTTATGTTAAAATTAGTCATCCATTTCTATTAACTCTTAACTAATCTTTGATCTCAAGCGGTTTTGTGAGATTTCCCTTTTGACCTATGAAATTTAGTGTGGATTCTGTTCGTATGTGTTTACGTTTTGCTGTAGACAGCATACTGCTTACCTTTAATATCTATGATTTTTTATCATCATCTTGGGGTCTCTTTGATTTTAAAAGCCACCCAACAATTTAAAAATCTTACAGTGTGAACCTGGTATAGAGGAAGAGGGTTCCGTCTGAAAGAGTGGTAATCAGGCCTCATTACTTTACTCGTGATTTTCAATGTCCTGTTTCTTACCAAATTGTATCATTTCTTGCCGCAATCCTTGTCTAAAAGACAAGACAAGGCAAAATAAAAATTTGTTTAGGTTTTAGCATATAAAAAAAATCTAATTGGAAAACAAACAGAGAAACACACTCTGCAGTGGAAAAAGTAATTAAATAATGACAAAAAATTTCTAGTAAAAAATGATTACAAAATAAATAAAACTAAATAAATAAAACAGTAAAATAAAGTTGGACTAAAAACATGAACCAACAAAGTTTGAAAAGCACTGTCAAAGGCCCCTTAAAATAAATTAGTCCCTAAACTTGATTTAAAGCAATTTAAGGTCTTAACACTTTTACAGTTTTCTGGGAACTGATTCTCCATGATTGATTCTGGTTCTGGGTATGCAGAGTAGAATCATTCCACAAGACCAGTCTGGATGGTTGGTATTTAAGTATTTTAAGGTCTTTTCTCTGAGATACTGGAGCCATGAATGGACTTTAGAACTTGGGTAATGTGCTCCACTTTCTCAGTTTTAGTGAGGATGTCTGCAGCAGTATTCTGGATCAACTATATTTGTCTGATTCACTTTTTAGGCAGCCCTGTGAATACTTTATCATAGTTATTGATTCTACCAAAGAGAAATGCATTTATTATTTTCTTTAAGATCATGCTGGGACATTAGCCTGTTAATCCTGGATATACTATTAATGAAACAGATAGCTGACTTTGTTACTGCATTTGTTTATAGGTTTATAGGTCTGAGTCCACCACAAAACCCAAATTTTGAGCCATGTTTGTGGTTTCTAGCTATAATAAATTAAGTTGTGTGCTACCTTTTAAATACTCTTCCTGTGGTCCAAAAATTATTAATCAGGTTTTTTTTTTGATTCAGTTGAAGAAAATGTTGAAAAATCTATCCACAGTTTTCATCTATGTACTTACCTAGCACTTGACTGGGTTCAGAGTCACCTGATTACACTGTAATGTATAGCTGAGTGATGTTTTTATAACTTATGGTGTTGTTATTTAAAGTCTGCATTAGGGGAAGCGTGTTGATTAAAAATAGAATGAACTCTAAGATGCAGCATTCAGGGAACTGCGCATGTCATTTTTTTGGTCTCTGATGTAGTTACCCTTAGACCTAAAAAAGGCTCTATCCTTCAAATAGGATTTTAACTGGGTGCTATACCAGAGAGGCAGACTTAGTTTTCCAAGTTTTAAAAGAAAATATTGGATGATCAACAGTGTCAAATGCTGCACTATGGTCCAAAATACCAGCCCAGTTGTTCTTCCACTGTCTACGTTTATAAGTATGTCACTGAACACTTTGACAAGGGCATTCTGTGTACTGTGATGAGCACAGAAACCTGACTGGAAGATGTCATAGTGGCTTTTTATAGGAAGTTGTTCGACTGCTGAAACAAAGCTATAATAATCGTATTGATTAGGGGAAGACGGGGATAAGTCTGTTGTTTTTCAGAAGCAGCTCATCTTTGCTTACTTTTTTCAATAGTGGTTTGGTCATCTCTGCTCTTAGGACCTGGGGAAAATACCTGACAAAAGGGGGTTAAATCAGACATTATCACAAGACAAGTTTTTTTTTTTTTTTTTTTTTTTTTGTAGGAAAAAGACAACAGGAAAAAGAGCTTGTTTGGTGTATACATTTCTTCTCATTTTTTGTAGTTTTTTTTGCTGATGTTTTGCAGTTTTTTTTTTCTTCTAGTGAGAGACAACCTTGGGCTGGGCTCTATACTGACTGCCAGTCTAACCTTATGTTTTGTTTCAATGAAGAACTTTTTGCAGGCTTTGGTTGAGTGAATTTTCATATGTTACAGTCACAGGAGGGTCAGTTTTCCTTCCAACTGTGGCATACAAGGCAAAAGCACAATTAATCTTTTTGTAGATGATGTAGATGATTTTGTAGATCAAAGAACAAAAGAATTGTAAGTTATATATATAAAGCCTCACTTGTCACATGTCATAATTAATCTTGAGTCCAGTTTTTCGCCATCTGCATTCAGCTTTTTTTTACATATTTACCATCAAACATTCTTTTTGTTGTCTGTGTTTTCTTTTTTCCCAACAAATGTATGCAGTACACATCTATCAAGATACATTCATTCAACCACAGACACACACATCTCTCTCTCTCTCTCTCTCTCTCTCTCTCTCTCTCTCTCTCTCTCTCTCTCTCTCTCTCTCTCTTAATATATATATATAAATCTATATATATATATATATAGATTTATATATATATACATTTGTGTTTAGATGTCTCATTGTGTGGGTGACTGTACAGCTGAAGTACTTTAATGGCCAGTTTTTTAATGAGCATCCTACAAGCAAACTGTTTCTTCAGTTTCAAAGACAACCTAAATACACATCCAACAGCTTAACACAGCCAGCGGGAGGTAGAAAATAATTGCAGGACAAAAAGCAGGCATCAAGAAAAGAGGCCACATAGGGTGGAATATGGAGGTGCTGTTATGAAAACCCTTTTGAAGACAAATACATTTTTTCCAGTTAAATATTTCTTTATTTTTTATTACTTATTTTTACTTCGGGTAATATCTATTTGACTAATAATTTAACTGTTTCACTAATCTGTTCAGAAAATATAAGAAAAAATAGACCAAGTAGCTAAATTAATTTCTTACTCCCACAAAGCTATGGCCATTCTTGTTGAATATCAGATGTTCAGTCCTACTCCTTGACCCTGCTAATAACCTCTAACGAGGCAAATGTGAAGCAGTCTAATATCAGGTGGCAGCTACACAAAGGTGTGACAATAGGGGGTGTCAGATAATGTGCTAACATTCCTGCAGCTGTGTAGATTTGAAGGCTACCGAGGTTGTTTTCTGAGGGAGTCAACTTCTTACGATGTCGGCTTCACCTCTCTGGACCACCATTTGACCTTTAAACAGTTCAGTTCACATGGATTAAACACAAAACAAAGAGAGCATGAAAAAGCGCTGTTTTCGTTAAGGTTTTTTTCTTCAATAAAACAAGAAGAACTGTAACAAATGATACGTCTAAATGCAGTATTTGAGACTAGTTATTTTAAACTATTATAACTGGAATTTGTACATCGCCACACCAAGGTCCTCACATTGCAGTGATGGGGGTCATAGAAAGGCCAGAACACAAAGCTTTTTGGGTGAAATCTTTCCCTGTTGTTTAATGAGGGTGGTTATGAAGAAAAATTGGACAGCTGGTAAACAGAGAAGCCATCATTGCAAATCTAGACAGACGTTAAATGACAATGAAATGATCATACGTTAAGTATAGCTGTTGTCACCAAACAACACCAGTGAGTGCTGTTTAATAGCTGTATAGAGACCATCCTAAACACACACTGCTCACTTATAGCTCATTAACGAGGATTTGCATCAAGCCTAATTTAGCCGAGTACACTATGAGGGTCTAAATGGTTTCCAATAAAGAACAACAAAGGCTTTGGATAATGCATAGTTATTCATCCCATTATATTAGAGATTGTTAGAGCCCTCATATTAACTACATGAAAAAAATGTGAAACTTGTATGTTCCACACATCAAAAGCAGCCAATTAACACAGCTTTGTATAAAGGTTAGAAACTGCTATTTGATGAAGCAGTATGATCTAATGCAATGGTGTTTTTACTAAAAGGAGAACACCTTAGTTTAGCTTTGCTAAATAATGTAAACTTCCAGCATTTTCCACTGTTTTACAGCAATCAATGCTAAATATCAAATATGGCATATCATTTTAGAAATATCTAGGCTTCGTTCGGTTAAGTTTTTCAAGTGACAGTTTATGGTTTTTGTAATTTCTCTTGGTTTCACCTACATGCAACTAGTGACCTGTCTATGTGTCTGTGGTACAGAATTTCTCTGACTGCTCTTTTAGTATTTTCTTATACTCTTTCACACTGGCTGTAAAGATTGTGTTTTTTCAGAGGAGGCAGTTTAGCCGCTTTGACAAACAAGCGCTTCGCTTGTCTGATGGGAGCAGAAAAGAGGATTAGTGGTAGGTTTGAAAAGGGAAAAAAAAGACATGCCTGACAACAACAGTACAAACACATCTTTTACAGAACATGCTGAAATGGCCCACGTGTATAGTGACAAAAAACTCTCATATGGGCTGAGAAGCATGACTGGCAATTGTGAGACATGTTCAAACTCGTCATAATCCAGTAAGTATCACCTCTCTTGGCACGCAACTATGAACGATGCAAAACAACCTCTACTTTCCAAAATGGGTTTATGAAAACAAATCCATTTGATTTTTTCTTTGACTAACTTAATGTATATACAGGCGGTAAAGTAGGACATTAACATTCATTTTATTTCTTATAGTTCGTTGTTTTTTAATCTCAATCACATATTTACCCTAGAATATGTTTTCTTATGTATTGTCAGAAAAAAAATTTCTTGTCCCCCCAGTATTTTTGCTAGCATGTGTTCATATTAAATTTCATATTACTCTGCCTAAACCTGTTGGGATCCGGAGTCTGTCTGCCACCTTTTCTCCAGCAGAGCGCGCCGTGGGTCTCCTGGGCTGGAGCCCTCA